>PVJS01019622.1:0-33518 GCA_004027185.1 Glis glis
AGAGAGAGAGAGAGAGAGAGAGAGCGAGCTGAGGCTGGCCATGAACCCAGATCCTCCGGTCTCCACCTCCCAAAGTACTGACTGGGATTACAAGCATGTGCCACCACTCCCGGCGGCTTATTGTTAATATTTTTTAAACTAGCAATTTTTCATGACACTTTCTGAATTAAAACTTCACAGAACCTTAAAAGAAATGAACTTCCTAAGTTTCAATTACTGTTTCAGTCACTTAGAAGAGCTAATTTATGAAAGTTACAACCCAAACAAATCTAAATTAAAAACTAACATGGGTTAAGATGCCAAAAAAAAAAAAAAATCAGGGCAATTCTGCCTTAACTGAGAATCAAAGAATGGCCTTCATATTTGCATCTTCCTCTGAAAGCTTGAGGAAAATTTTCTCTTTTTAAAGATTTTATAATTTAAGTATATTCTTTATGAAGGCTCCAAAATGCCCTTTGACATAAATATTGAAAGGTGAGAAGTGGTCAGGCCATGTGCAAAAAGCTGCTGGAGGTGTCAATTTTCCTAATTTTCTCCTTTCTCAAGGCAGTGATTATCCCATGGAAATGTTTCTCTCAACCTCATCTTTAAAAATGTGCTTCTTTCTTGTTTGAACCAGCTTTAGGTAATGGTTAATGTATTTAACCCATTACATAAATTTAATCACTCAAGGCAAGATTTGTAACAAGTTTTTGTCTTCTATTTACTTAAAAATAAGAAATTAATTCTTTTCAGGTCCTCAGCAATGACATCTGGAAATTAAACTTAAAACCAAACAGTCAGGATGAAGATGGGAAAGAAATTTTTTCTCAGTGATAAAAAATAAAATGTTTAATTAGTGATTTAAGACAGGGCATCACTATTTGATTAATCAATTAACTAAGTCTAATTTTAGCCTTTATGCCATTCTGTACATCTGTATGGTATGGTAATTAAATTTGAACAGATGCCTGAATGTTATATCAATATTTGAACTACTATTATAGCTATAAATCAATATTACTTTGTAAACATCCTTATTCAAGTAGCTTGAATCCAGGTCCAGTGGTTAAATATGCAAGCTCTGCCATTGAACTGCCTGATCTCATAACCCAGCTCTAGCATTCACTTATCCATATCTGTTTTGGAAACAGATGCAACATCTTATTTCCATAGTTTACCCATTTAAAAAAAAGAGATAATAGTCAACTCATAAGCTATTAGTGAGAATTAAATGTACTAATACTTGGCTTTGGAACTTTGAAAACCATGAACATTCAGTATTAATTAGCTGTTGATGTCCACATATATACTAGGCCTTTCTCTACCATATCTTGTTGGATTAAAGCAAGTCATGCATTGTACTAAAACATAGACTATGTGAACAAGATATCAACTGGATGATAGGAATAGAAAGCAAGATAATTTGAATTTAAAAAATCTCTTTACATTTACACAAGAAAAGTTCAGGAAAAAAATAAATGGACTTTTTCATTTATTTTCTATCTGCGAACATCAGAACACTATAAGGAAATTATTTTGAAGTGAATTGATATATCACTAATATTTCATTAAAACATTTATATTATTATATTTATTTGATCTCTCTGGACTCACTCATCAATATGGTGATGTATTCTGTCTAAATAAAAAGGATAAACTAATATTTTGATGTGGGGGCAGTGCAGATAGGTTATGTGTCAGACACTGTAGTGAGTTCCTCATATATAATTAAATTATTTCAAAAATTTATCAACTAACCTTTAATAATACTGTCTAACTTTTAATTTGAGAACACTAAAGCTAAGAAAGATTAAATTATTCACCACACATTACAATTAGTATATATTAGAATTAATTTCTAAATCTAGGCACCTTGGCTTTTGATCACTGGGAACTATATATTCAATAATATATGTCTCAATGTCAAACCTAATCTAGGATACCCCACTTAATCTTCTATTAAAGGTTTATTATAATTATTTCAGAGCCCCTTGTAACTTCCTCCATATCTAAGTTACCCTTTACCTTCAAATTTACTATCCATGTCACCTGGCTTAATGATTCAAAACTTTTCATTATTTCTTTCTTCATTAAATCAGATTACTAAAACAACCTTTGCATTTGCTTTTTGGTCTTTTGCTTAATATCATGCTAAAAATTAGGCTTGCTCATTCTAATGTCTTTGAACTTTGTTTAAAATATATATATTCAAATACATATTATATATAAAGTATGCTTATATATATTACATATATATGCATACATGTACATATATATTTCGATTTCAAATGGGCCTCATAAGTGGATTATACTGTTGTGAGTAAAACCAGTGATTGTCAAGATAATTTAAGTTATTATTATAGGTATTGATTGTTATTCTTTTACCCTCAACAAAATTTTAAACTAGAAAATGATCTATAATTTATATAGGGATTAATATACTTTTCACACTAAGATTAGTATTTTTCTTTTCTCTACTTTTGGATATATTTCATATGCCATAGACTAGAAAGTAAGTTTTTGTGGAACTGGAGGCTGCAATAGATTTTGTTAGTTATATTGCCTAATACTGTTCACTATGTCTTAGTAGGCTATAAAGTAGCATAAACTCTTAGTCAAATCATTTGAATTCAAACTCCAGCTCTACCCTTCTCAAATTTATCACACTGATTAAATTGCTTAACCTTTGCAGGCTGTAATTCCCTCATTTGAAATATCAAAGTAATAATAGTATCAATCCCTTTAGGTACTTTTAATATTGTATGGGTTAAAATATATATAATATTATATATATGTATATATATTAGAAACTCAAACACAGTGACATATATGTGAATTTTAGCTTTACATTGATGATGATCATTATGTTTTATGTAATGTAAAATAGTTTTCTTTGAGGGTTTATTAAGTGATAAGGTATGATGGACATAATAATTAAGGGCCAAAAGGGAATTCAAATCTAAGCTAAACATATTTTTGCTGCTTTTATGATTTTTTCTGTAGTATGACTGGCAGCTTTATAATTGAAATATTTCCAATAGAAACAACTTCAAAAACCACCATATTAATGAAGCATCAAATAGGCTTTGCTATTTATGAGAAAATTTTCTTCTTCAGTATACTGCATTCATTAAAAAACTATTTGTGTTCTTTAATAAACAGAGTACTTATAAACACCATTCAGAGTCCACCTTTGTCTTAAAATCCATTTTTTCTAATAGTGTTCCATGTACTTTGTAATTGAAATATAATTATTAGAATGGATCAACTGTTTGGCTGCATATGTAGCTCAATTTCTAATTTTGTAGAATTGTCATTTTCATGCAAGAATAGCTAACAGTGCAAGTGTGGTAAGTAGTAGTGTTTTATGTGATTAAAACCAAATTAACATAAACAAACTCTTTTGGGAAAATTAAGTGCTATACTAAACATCATTAAGTAGTTCCCAGTATATTACAATATCTAATATTTAATAATTTTATTATGTGTATGGATATTTAACCAATATGAGTGAAACATCATACTTACTATGCATCTTTAATATGCTTTTTGTATAATGCCCCTGCTGAATAGACAACATGAAATCTCTGCTAAAATAATATATCAACCAATAAGCAATAGCAACTTTAAAAATTTTCAAAGTGGCTGAAGTAACTACATTAGAAGTGAAGAGTTACTGGATTGATGAAAAGAGGCACTGCATCATATATTTATGCTTAGACTTCAAATAGAAATTATCCACTTAATGGTTTAAAGCACTAAATATACCTGAAAATATTAATTTCTGGGTAGGTTAACATTAATATGAAAATTAGATTGAATTTGGAAAAATTGAAAATAAAGAGAATTAAGCTTTAGCCAGTTAGGAAATTATCACCAGAATCAGATAAGCAATAAAGGACTCCTAAGTTATCTTATCTAGTAGCAATTTGCCCCCGAGCATCAACTCTAACTTAGTTTTCAAGAGCACATTTAGGAACTTGAAATGGAAACCTCAAATTATATTTATTCTATACTTTGTTTTGGAGTTTTTAAACTTCTCACATGAAAATGGTAAAAATGTATTCTATCAACTGCACCCACAATTATCTTATGTTTTTATATATTTTGCTCAAGTAAAAATATATTTGCTATATTTCTTCTCTTCATTATCATGTCATAAAAAGATATCTACAACATAAATATATTCTCATAAATTATTCATTGTCGCCGGGCGTGGTGGCACACGCTTGTAATCCCAGCACTTTGGGAGGCAGAGACCGGAGGATCGGGCTCGCGGCCAGCCTCAGCTCTCTCTCTCTATCCCTGTCTCTCTCTCTCTCTCTCTCTCTCTCTCTCTCTCTCTCTCTACCTAGTGAGGCCCTCCGCAACTTCATGAGACCCGGTTTCAAAATAAAGCATAAAAAAAATAGGGCCGGGGGTGTAGCGCGGAGGTAGAATGCCCCTGGGTTCAATCCCCGGTACCGCAGGAAAAATAAATAAATAAATAAATAAATAAATAAATAAATAAATAAATAAATAAATAAATTATTCATTGTCTCTATGAGATAATATTTTGATTAAAATAAACTTTATCAAATACTTAATGAATTAACATTAAAATAGTAGGATATTCCTCTTTCTGAACCATCAGATTACCTAAAGATTAGCAATAATATACTATTTCATTAAATAATTATAGTCCTAAAACCATTAAAGTCAGAAGCACTAAAAATTTCTCAATATATTTATATTGGTATTATTCAGAATTAGTTTAATGTAATAAGATGTTGATGCTACTGTGAAGCTCCCGATATGAAATAAAGCTCAATAAATGAGAAGAGTTTGTGGAAATTTTTATGAAAATATTTGGTCCTAAATCTTATTTTTTTGAATTAACACATAATATCTGCACATATATATGTATACAATATTATATTTTAATACATGGAATTCAGAATGTAATGATTAAATCAGAGTAGTTAAGTATTTCATTTTCTCAAACATCTATGCTTTCTATGTGTTGGTAAATTATGGAATCCTTTTTTAGTTATTTTGAAATATTTAATAAATTGTGGTTGACTAATAACTGTACTGTGCATTAGAATTATAGAACTAACTCCTCCTATCAGACTGTATTTTGATATTCATTATCTAACCTCTCTCTCTTCTCCTTCCCATCTGCCCTTTTAACATCTATTGACCACTATTCTACCCTCTTCTTCTCTGAGATAAACTTTTAAGCATCCACAAATGAGTGAGAATCAGTGATATTTATCTTTCTGTGCCTGGCTTATTTCCCTTTTCTCTTAGCATGATATCCTCCAGTTTCATTCTTGTGGTTTCTAATGAGAGGATATTATTCTTTTTGTGTGTGTTTGTGTGGTACTGGGGATTGAACCCAGGGACATTCTACCTCTAAGCTACACCCCCAGACTTATTTTTTTATTTCATAACAGGGTCTCACTAAGTTTCTGAGGGCCTCACTAAATTGCTGAGGCTGGGCTCAAACCTCTGACACTCCTGTCTTAGCCTGGATCTTATTCTATTTATATTGAAACAGTATTCTATGCAGTGTGTATATTGCATTTTATCCACTGATCAATTCACAGACATTTTGATTCTATATTTTGACTATTGTGACTAGTGTTCAATAAATATGGAGTACAGGTATATCTGATATAATTATGTTACTTCTTTTGGATATACACACAGTGGTGGGATTGTCAGATTATAGGGTATTTCTACTTTGAGCATTTTGAGAAATCTCCATTTAATTTCCATAATGGCTATATTAATTTACTTTCCCACCAACAGTGTATAAGCGAACCCTATTTTCTGCATCCTTGTGGACATTTGTTATCTTTTGAGCTTTTTTTTAGACTCTACAGATCATTTTTATTTTTTTTAATTTTTTATGTTCATTTATTGGTGCATTGTAATTATACATTTTGATATATGTCAGGGTATCAACATCATACATGCACACATTGCTCATTTAGCCCTCCCTCCAATCCCACCCTATTCCCTCCCCCTTCCCTCCCTTTCATGCTCCGGATAGTGATTGAGTCTTATAAGTTTGTGTTTATATATCATGTGCTATAGTGTGTTTCCCTCCACCCCCTCCCAACTCCCTCAGTTAGGTCACCTCCTTTGTCCATCTAAAGATTTCTTTTGAGCTTTTGATAATAGTTTCTCAGACTGGGGTGAGATGATAATTGCATTGTGATTTTGATTTGCATTTTCCTGGTGTTTAGTGATACTGAGCACTTTTAAATATTCTTGAGAGCCATTTATGTATCTTCTTTTGAGAAATGTCTATGCAGATCATTTGCTCATTTGTGATGGATTTCTGGGGTATTTTTGCTCTTCAGTTGTTTGAGTTTCTTATATATTCTGAATAGTAATCTCTTGTCAATGGATAATTTCAAATATATTATTCAATTAGGTAGTTATCTCTTCATTTTGTTAATTGTTTCCTTCCTTATGCAAAAGTTTCTTGCTTTGATAAAATCTCATTCCTCTGTTTTCACTTTTGTTGTCTCTGCTTTTAAGGTTTAATCCTAAAAACTTTAGCCTATTTTTTTTGGTCCACAATCATTATGAAGTTGAAGTATGGTTTTGTAAAAAGCAAAAATAAAGTATATCATTTTCAGGAAAATGGGTGGAACTTGAGCCAGACTCAGAAACTCAAGGATTGCATGCTTTCTTTCATATGTGGAATATAGAGTGAAAAAAAGGAAAAAAGGGGGGAGGAGACATCATGATATCAAGAAAATAGAAGAGAGACCAGTACACTAGAAGTAGGATATCAGGGGGAGGGAGAAAGGGAGGAAAAGGCATGGTATTAGGGGAAAATGATCAAATTATCTTATGTAAATTAACAGATATTTCACTATGAATCCTACTATTATGTATAACCATAAGGTACTAATAAAAATTATAGATAAAACATAAGGAAAATGAATAAGTAAATTAAATAAAACACTGTTGACCTTGGTGCTAAAATAAGACACAATATGCATTTTGAACTAAGTCTTCAAAAAATAGCTTTCGGTCTGAATTGATACCCTAGTTTTAAAAACATTCTTGATTCTATATTTTTGCTATAGGTTTTCAAAAAGAGCTCACCACACAAAAAATTCTAAAATCTTATAGAACCAAAAATGACAGTAAATAAACTAATTCTAAGAAAGAAAAATGGAGGTGTCACACTTTATGATTTCAAATTATATTACAAACCTATCTTAAAACAATATGGTACTTGAATAAAAAGAGACACAGAAAACAATGGAACAGAATAGAAAGCCCAGAAGTAATCCAAATATTACAGTCAGCTAATTTTTGACAAGGTCACTGATAGGACACAATGAGGAAAACACAGTCCCTTCAATAAATGTTCCTGGGAAAGTTGAATTTTCATAAGCAAAAGAATGAAATTATACATGTACCTTATACTATATACAAAAATCAACTCAAAACAGATAAAATACCTAAATGGAATACCTGACACAAGAAAACTCCTAGGAGAAAACTTGATATTGGCAATAAATATGTGAGGAACACAACAAAAGCCCAGCATACAAACATGGAAATAAATGAGAATACATCAGACCAAAGAGCTTCTGCAAAGTTAACAATGAACAAAATGAAAAGACAACGTAAGGATTGAGAGAAAATATTTGCAAACCATATGTATTATAAAAGGTTAACATCCAAAAATATATAAAGAACTTTATACATAAAGAACACAATTGAATAGACAAAAAAATGACTTGATTTTAAAAAATGGTAATAGAACTTTAGAAATTTCTCTAAAGAAGACATAAAAATGTCCAAAGGTACATTAAATGTGATGAGCATCACTAATCATTAGGAAAATGCAAATTAAAACTATAGTAAAACATCACCTCACATCGTTTAGGATGACTATGATGAAAAAGTGTTGGTGAGTAAAGCAGTCAAAAGGGAGTCCTGGTGCTGTGTTGGTGGGAATGCTGGCTGGTGCAGCCACTGTGGGGAACAGTATGGAGGTTCCTACAAATAAAAACATAAATAAAACTACCATGTGATCCAGAAATCCCTCTTCTGGCTTTACACCCAAAGAAAATGAGATCACCACCTCATAGACTTCCGCATTCCCGTGTTCATTGCAGCATTGTTGTTCATCACAACCCAAAAGGGAAACAGCCAAAATCTCTGTCAGTGGGTGAATGCGTGAACGCTGGTACAAATCGAAAAGGGAAGGAGATTCTGCCATTTGCCACAAGACGAATGAACCTGAAGGACCTTGTGCTAAGTGAAATAAACTGGACACAGGAAGAAAAAAAAATCCTGTGTGCTGTTGCTTATAAATAAAGTCGAGCCGGGCGTGGTGGCGCACGCTTGTAATCCCCGTACTTTGGGAGGCAGAGACCAGAAGATCTGGGTTCGCGGCCAGCCTTAGCTCTCTCTCTCTCTCAGACTCTCTCTCTCCCTGTTTGTCTCTCTCTCTCTCTCTCTCTACTTAGTGAGGCCCTCCGCAACTTCGTGAGACCCGGTTTCAAAATAAAGTACAAAAAAAAAAATAGGGCCGGGGGTATAGCACGGAGGTAGAACGCCCCTGGGTTCAATCCCCGGTACTGCAAAATAAATAAATAAATAAATAAAGTTGAAAAGCAAACAAACAAAAAAGGCCAAATATGCCAAAACAGAGACTAACTCCATGGTTACCAGGACCAGGGGGTGGGTGTGAGGGAATGAGGGAAGGAGTAATATTAGGGAGATGTTGGTAAAGGGATACAAAGTAGCAATTATACAGGAGGAGTGAGTCTTGATAATGTGTAACATGAAAACTGTAGTTAATAATATTGTATTATAAAAATATTGTATTGTATTGGAGACTTTTTATTTTATTGATATTATAAATCAATGGTGCATATGGTGGGAGAATAGGCAAAAGTATACTATTTTTTATCTTGGTATTTTATTTATTTTATAACTCTTCATTGAAACTTTATTATGTACAAAACCCAGTTTAAGGACCTGCTTATAATAAAAATAAATCATAAATGGTTCTTATCATTAGTATATCATAGTCCAAAGGAGGGGCAACAAAAACACATTTTTTAAAAGGACAGATGAGATAGTTATGTAGAAAAAGAGGGAGTGAGTGAACGAAAGCAAATGAGAGATTTTAAAAAAAGAGAGAGAGATGGGGAGAAAATGTGATCTAGGTAAAACACTATAGAAATTTCAAGAGAGAAACAAAGTATAGCTTGCTAAGGCCTCTAGGTTTCTGAGAATGAATGCCTGGGCCA
Organism: Glis glis; assembly: GCA_004027185.1. NCBI lineage: Eukaryota > Metazoa > Chordata > Mammalia > Rodentia > Gliridae > Glis > Glis glis. The sequence continues at coordinate 9,261 of PVJS01019622.1, forward strand.
CTGCCTAGGCTGCTTCTGTATATATGCAGGGCATTAAAAGTAGGTGAGACCTGGGATTCAATCCATTGATAAAAGCTTATTTTTCTTCAATTCCTCTGACTTAAATTAGATTTACAATTACTACAATATACACAAATCATAGCAATCCCTATGTGCCCAAGGCATTTTTGATGCATAATATCCAATGTGAGTGAAGAAGCAATTTAAAGATCAGGGACTAACTTTAACACCTGAACTAATGTGAAGTCCAAGCTGCTCCTCTTAGAGAGATGTGGTCTTAACTTATTTAAACTCCAAAACCCTGGGTCACCACTTGGCTGCACATGTAAATCATCTGCTGTGCTTTGAAAAAATACTGATGCCAGCGCCCCATCACAGCAACTAAAATAGAATCAATTGCTGGAATGCATGTGGCCCAGGGATCACTTGTAAAGCTCTTCGGGATTAACATGTGAGAGTCCTGTTTACTCACTGGGTGTGCCCTAAGAGCAACTTTAGGCTGTGCCAACAAGACTCTTTGATTTCTGAATTAACCTGTTTGACCAGTTTTCCCACCTATTCTCACTAGGTACCTGATAGATCTTTCTTATGTACATCAAGTAATATAATACCTATTTTATTCTGATTACATTTTAAAAATGTATTCACCTAAAACAACTTCATTTGACCAAGAGGTTAATTCAATTAAAAAAAAATCTAGTTCATTCTTTATGACATTAGAGAAAAATCAGTGACTTTCCTGGGACATCTGGGTTGCTTCAGCCCTTCTTTTTTTTTTGGTTCTAGTATCTCTTACATTATGTTAATATTACAGTGTTAATTACTCACATTTTTATTCAAGATGCATTTATGTGACCAAAGTTAGACATTTTAAATTAAGATAATAGCAAATGCAATGCTATGTTTGAATTCAGTATTGAATATATCCATTTCTACATGTTTTTCTCTCATTCTCAAAAATTCTGTACTCAAATTTCAGCAAAATAAATCAAAATTAAAAATATGTTAATATCCCAAGAATAATTTAAATGAGTTTTACACTTATATTTACCTATACTATACCAATATTCTACAGATCATGGATATACAAAATATGTCCCACAGACTGCTTTTGTTAATGCAGCCTTATTGGCATACAGCCATGTCTTTTATTCATGTCTTGCTTATGGCTGCTTATCCCCTTATAGCAGCAGAACTGAGTAATGACACAAGAATGTTTGGGCCAAAAAGCCTAAACTGTTTATTCTCTATCCCTTTGCAAAACAAGTTTTCCAAAATCTGCTGTAGATTACGTTTTAAAAAACAGAGATCCAATACAATTTGAAATTGTTAATTCTCTCAAATTGTTCCTTGGCAATACATCTAATAAACCAGGGAAGAAAAATATGTTATTTATGAAACAAGTCTATATCTCAGTATGAAAATTATCTTTTTCAGCTGGGTATGATGGCACACACTTGTAATCCCAGTACTTTGGAGGCTGAGACCGGAGGATCCGGGTTCACGGCCAGCCTCAGCTACTTAGTGAGGCCCTCTGCAACTTAGAGACCTTGTTTCAAAATAAAGAATAAAAAACAGGAATGGGGGTGTATCTCAGAGGTAGAATGCCCCTGGGCTCAATCCCCAGTACCACAAAAAAAAAAGAAAATTATCTTTTTCTCTTTCTTTCCATTCTATCACCCTCCCTTCTTGTTCCTCATTATGTTTGCTGTTGTTCATTTGGGCTCCTCCTCCTCTTCCTCCTCCTCCTCCTCTTCTTCCTCCTCCTCCTCTTCCTCCTCCTCCTCCTGCTCCTCCTCTTTCTCCTCCTCTTCCTCCTCCTTCTGTGCCATTTTCATGTCCTCTTCTTTGAACTTTTCAAATGTTTTCATCTTCACACAAATCAGGAGCTAATTTTTTTCTTTTCTTCACTGGGGTCAGGTCTGGGAGAAATCATTTAAGGATTATTTGAAGGTTCATTAAAATAAGATAGAAATCCAGATTGTGCATTACATATCTTGTGATTTACTTTCTAGACCTGCAAATTTCCAACTTATGTTGTGGACCTTGTCCTGAATCTACTATTTGGTCCTGACAAAATTCTCTCTGCTCCGGGGTGCTATGATCAGATAATAACAGATAGCAAGTCAGTGGGATCAAGGGATTTTCTTTCCAGAATGTTAGTACAGAATGAATGCGATGAATGTAAAAAAGTGAGACATAAAAACACTACCTTCTTAAGTGATATTGATAAAATAAGGCTCTATTTTCTTTTAAACCAGTTTTTCTGGTTTATTTGCCTATTGAATTTTTTTAATAACTGTTTTAGAGCAGCATTCACTATATTTTTTACTAGTGTGTGTGTGTGTGTGTGTGTGTGTGTGTGTGTGTGTGCGTGGTACTGGGTATTGAACCCAGGGGCATTCTATCTCTGAGGTACACCCCAGCCCTATTTTATTTTTTATTTGGAAGCAGGGTCTCACTAAGTTGAGGAATGCCTCACTAAATTACTGAGGCTGGCCTCAGACTTGGGATCCTCCTGTCTCAGCCTCCCAAGTACTGGGGTTACAGGCATCTTCCACCACGCCCATATTTTTCACTATGGAATTACTATTAGATGTTTTTTAGTACTGGGGATTGAGCCCAGGGGTGTTCTGCCTCTGAGCTAAATCCCCAGCCCTATTTTATATTTTATTTTAAACCATAGTCCACCTAAGTTGCTGAGGTGGGTCTCGAACCTGTGATCCTCCTATCTCAGCTCCCAAGTACTGGAATTACAGATATGCACCACCACACCCAGCTTAGATGATCTCATTACATTCGGTTAGGTATAAAGCACTATTATAAATTAACTCCCCAGAACCTTCTCTTTCCTTTTCCTCCACCCTCCCCATGATCTCCTTCCTTTATTCTACTGGTCTCTCTTCTGTTTTTCATAAGATCTTTTTTTTTCCTTCTTTCTCTCTAGCTTCCACATATAAGAGAAAACATATAACCCTTGACTTTCTAAGTCTGGCTTAATTTGCTCAACACGATGTTCTCCAGTTTCATCCATATTCCTGAAAATGACATAATTTTATTCCTCTTGTGGCTGAATAAAAACACCATTGTGTGCATATACCACATTCTCTTTATTTATTCATCTGTTGACAATTTTCTAAGGTGGTTCCATAATTTTACTACTGTCAATTGTGCTGCTATAAACATGGGTATGCTTGGATTGCAATAGCATGTTGATTTTAATTCTTTTGAGTAAATACTATGAAGTGGTACAACTGGGTAATATATTGAGTTATCCTATTCCTAGTCTTTTGAGGAGCCTCCATACTATTTTCAGTACTGGTTGTACTAATTTACAATCCAACTGTGTATTATTATTTATATTCTTGATGACTGCCATTCTAACTTTAGTAAGATAAAATCTCAGTGTGGTTTTGATTTGTACTTTCATGATTGCTAAGCATGTTGAGCATTTTTTTATAGATTTATTTATTTATTGGCCACTTGAATTTTTTCTTTTCAAAAGTGTCATTTGCCCATTTATTTATGGATTATTTCCTTTTCAGTGTTTTTTAAGTTCTTTGTATATTCTGGATAGTAATCTTTAAATTATATATTCTTTATATTAATATTAAAATTGATCTACATTAATTCACTTATGAACATTTACTTATATATCATAAATCATACATATCACTATGTCTGGAGCAGTCATAAGAACTTCAAACCTGTAACAAGCCTCTACTCTTTTCCTAAGGAAAAGAATAATATATTTCTAGTGTTAAGGGATATTTATTAAAAGTTAAATTATGATTATCATACAGATATAAAATGAACACACTAAATTTAATTAGCTTATTATTCATGAACTAAATAGGCAGATGTTTTAATTAGTTCAAAGAAGGGAAAGAATCACAAATATATATGAAGCAAGGATTGTGGAATTAAAACTACAAATAGGCATAAACCTGGCTTTTACCACAAAGTGTAGGAGAAAAGTTAATTGAATCTCTTCCAGTCAGAATTCATTTGCACATCCATAGACAAGACTTATTATTCTTTGCTATCACTTATCTACAATTTACCCGGTAGTAAAATACCTGGAAGGGAATGAAAGGCTAAAATCAGATAAACTAGGAAGTCATGCTATACATAATGAACAATTTTTTATTAGCAACACCTAATACTAAACTATTATGTAGTTTTGCATTAGTATATAGAACTACATATATAAAAATAGGCCTATAAAATTAATGTATATCATCTGCAAAAATGTTTTTGTTTCCACTTTCTGTAAACATGCAACTAAAGCAAGAAATGATGGAAATAAGAATGTTGTAGTATATGTGTAGGCAAAATCTTATTTTTCTCTTTCCTCAGGTAATTGCAATTGGACATTGTTTACAAGTGTATTTAGTACAAAATGCTGAAACTCACTTGCGAAAATGAATGACTTTAAAAACAAAGGCTTTGCAATTTATTTTCTTCTGAAAACACACATGAAAGGACTGCTTAAGTAATTCTCTGCTGGTAATTTGTAAAGTGAAAATTAGGAATTTTATGTATCTATTACTTTTAGAAATTTCACACATTTTAATAACTTTTCTTAAGTAAATATATTAATAATTCATATGTTTATAATAAAATTGACATGAGAAAAATCTAATTAATGATGCAGAAATATTCCCTGGTACAAGTTATCTTGAAGTTTAATGATATAATCAGTAAGCTTTTTAAAAATATGTCAATATTATTTAAAAGGAATATATCTCCATCTGTATTGTTATTACAATTGTTAATATAATCAGTGATTTTGATCTTTGAACATATGTGCACACACTCAAACACATGTCCCTTGCTTATGGTGGCAATCTAAATGTCAGTTGGGTTTCAAAAAATCTTTTGTATTTCAAAGAAAAGCAGCATAATTTTTCCTCATATTCTTCCAACTAATTTGAGGCAAATAGATGATGTTGTTCCCTTCTCAAGAAATAGTCTTTAGCACATAAAGTTGTACAATTCATCTATCATCATTTCTTTTTTCCACCAAACTAATCACTGTTTCAGCAGTCTCTTTTTTTTTTTTTTTCGGTACTGGGAATTGAACCCAGGGACATTCTACCTCCGAGCTACACCCCCAGCCCTATTTTATATTCTTTATTTTGAAATGGGGTCTCATTAAGTTGCGGAGGGCCTCACTAAGTAGCTGAGGCTGGCCATGAATCCTCCCGTCTCAGCTTCCCAAGTACTGGGATGATAAGCGTGCGCCACCATGTCCATCCAGCAGCCTCTTTTTAGAAGTCCTCTTTCACAGTAAAGCTATCAATAAAGTGGAAAAAAAAAGAGAGTATGTGGCTAATTATTCCTAATAAATGTCCACAGTCACAAGTTGACCATAATGAACTTTACTTCAGACTTTCCTAATTTTCACTTTATGATTCTCATTTATCATCATGCATTCACCAATGCATGACTCCTATTCATCAAATTCCTTTCTTTTATTGAACCAAGAGCTTCCAAACTATATAATTATGTTTCCTGTTGTCTCATCTAGGACTCTACAAATTCATGACTCATCTAATTTAAAAATTAATTTATCAGTTCCTTTATATTTATCTGCTTTCTCATAAACACAATTTCAATTGATGGTCTCAATAGTTATTTAAAATAGAAATGTTCAAGTGTTAACTATTCCATCTCCATCTCCTACTCTTTAGCTTCCACATGAAGATAGTTCCTGCTTCTATTTTTTAAATATCTTTGGTCATAGTCATGATTAACTATGTTAAAACATGATGCTCACTTATAAAAGAGTGCATACTAAAAAGCTGCTTTTTCTTCATCTTGTGAGAGTAAAAGAAAATTTCAAATAATGTCACATTTCTATGTGGTAGTGTGTAATGCTGAGGGATTGAAGTTACATTTATAATCTTCCATAAAGAAAACAGTACACATTGGTATATAGGTTATATATAAACAAAGACTTTTAATATGTAGTATTATATGTATAATTGATATTTAAAATTTCAAAGGATTTGAATTGTTAAACACCTCTGAACAATATATTGTCTGTACTTGGACATTGTGTTAGGTGAGATGGGCAGGAAGAAATTGCAAAAGGTGTTAGAGTGTGCTAGAGAACTTCAGCTTATCAATTACCCTATACATTATATGCATTTCATTTAACTTTGCTATACTATGTATACTAGACAAATGAGTCCTAATATCATAATAGCTAGATATAATATAACATAATATAGATATATAATATCTATAATAGATATTATAGAGGTTGTCAATGCAGGACAAAAGTAGAATTAGTAAACTAATACATTTTGTACACTTTGTGTTAAAATTCATAGAAAGACTGTCTTCTGAAAAGGACTTTAGGAAGCAAAATTATAACATCACATCTAAGTGGCACATGTGCCTATATCAAATGTGATACAGGAGAGAAGGAACTAGAAGAAAGGAAGAATTCTAGGCCAGAATGCTCCTACTTAGAAAACATTTTCAGATATGACCATTGTTACATATGGGTAGTTTATTCAACACTACTATGTATATAGTGGATGGACTTAAGTCCTTATTTGAAACTTTTAGTTTTTCTAGATGTTTAGAAGTGCACAAAGTAGGTTAAAAGTAGAGGTAGTAAATAACACATTTTATAGATATTCTTTTGTTAAAATCCATAATGAAATATTGTCTTTGGAAATGGAAGGATCAAACCATTTCTCTGAGTAGTACACACTATTATATTTGTGCTGGTTCAGGGAAGGAAGAAAAGAATGCAAAAGGCTTCATAACAATGTGTTTTTGGTGAAGCAAGATTGACCATTGTCCCTTAAAAAACTTTCAAAGGAAATTAGAGGTCACACTATTTGGAATTATTTGATAAAATTCCAAATAATCATTATAGAGTTAAAACTGGCAGTTATTTGTCTAGGTGAAGTAGTTTTCACTTGACCATTTAAATATTTAACTACTAGTACTAAGACTTATTTGAGATCACTTAAAAATCCATTTCTCTGTAGAGATACCCATTGCATAGAATCGCTTGTATTTATTTGGTTAGCTTGAGGAGAGTGAGAAAGGTTTTTTGTTGGTTCTTGTTTTTTTTTCCCCCCACTGGGGATTGAACCTAAGGACATTCTACCTCTGAGCTATACCACCAGCCCTTTGTAATTTTTTGTAAACAGGGTCTCATTAAATTGCTGAGGGCCTCACTAAGTTGCTGAGGCTGGCATTGAACCTGTGATCCTCCTGCCCCTAACCCTCTGTCTCAGCTTCCCAAGTGCTGGTATTACAGGTGTGTGCCACTGTGCTGGGTGAAAGCAAGGAAGCGTTAATGTTAGCATATGAGACATAACTAATTAAAATACAAAATCTGGTAAGACTCATATGATAATGTTTCCTTATAAACTGTGCTTAAAAGAAGCAATCACAGTTTATACACAGCCATAACTACCACAGTGACATGGATTTTTGTGGGTTACATTGATTAAGAGAACTTATTTATATGTTATCATTGTATTGAGATAAGAATATGTAATATGACAATTTTGCCCACCTACAACTTATTTGTTTAAATAGGAACACCTACTAAAGTCAGATGCAGTGGCCCACACCTGTAATTTCAGTACTAGGGATGCTGTGAGACAGGAGCCTAGCAATTTAGTGAGACCCTTTTTCAAAATAAAAAAAAAATAAAAAGGTCTGGGGGTATAGCTCAGAGGTAGAATTCCCCTGGGTTTAATTCCCAGTACAAATAAATAAAAGATCTATTAAGACAACTTTGCCTACCTACATACAAGAGATAGTTTATCAACTCAAATAAGCTATAAATTTGTATACATATTAACCCCCATCAAAATTGAGCCTGTATAAACACATCTAGCATAAAATAACAATAACATTATGATAATTGTTGTTAGATTTCTTATGATATGATGATACTTGAATCTTCAAAGTTATCTAGAAAAACTAATTTTGGGAAGATTGTTTCTTGGTGTTAAATCCAATAGGAAAATCATGGCCAGGAGACAACACACATTCATAACTGGATTATCTTTTGTTTGTTTGGCCAAAAAAATGTATGAATATACAGTAAATATAGGGAAGAAATTCTATTTTTGGCTAGCACTTTTGAATTTTTCTGGTGACAAATGAGACAAAGAGTGGTTAAGATATAAGGAGGCAATACATATATGAACTCTTGACTAAGATATTCAGTGATCAGAAACAAAACTACTCATAACTGGGAACTTTTAACACCAAACTGGCCAAATGGTCTAGAGATCATGCATAGACTTCAGGAAGAAATTAACCTTAACTTCAACCTCCTACTGTATATAAAGTTAGCATTAAACTTCATGCTTACGGAAGAATAGTACATTTATGTAAATATCCATTTGGGGGTTTTGTCTAGACCAAGGCGCTGTGTCTAATGGCTCCTTGTAGATGCATTACAATTTTTCTCTGACTGTGGTTTACCAAAGCTGCATTGTAATTATGTCACAATTTGAATTATAATTTTTAAAGTTATGTTCTTAGGTGCACACAAAATCATGGCATTTAGGCAATCTTGGCAACTCATTCCTTTCATTAATATGTAATTGTCCAAATAATTGTTGGAGAAATTAAAAATTCTGCTAAACAAAAGACCTTTCTGTCCCAATATAGAAAGGAGATAAAACATGATGTATTGTTCAGAATGCATACCAAATGACATTATGTAGATAGTTCTCAGGAGACTATAAATTCTGGAGAGAATCCCACAGAAGTTTGTGGAGGAACATAGAAATAAAGAAAAATAAAACATTGCATTCTCATGAAGCAAAGAAATGCACCTTGTATGTTCTGTATACCTCATGAGAAACTTCTGAGTTAGTTTCTGAGATATGTGCATACAATTCTAGGATTAGAAGTCCCTCACTCCCTGATATCATTTCAAATGTTGAGCCTATTATTGGGACCATTTTGTTTTCAAAGATATGGTGTGGTAATTCCATTTAATTATTAGGATCATTATAAAAATTAAATGAGTTACCATTTGTAAAATACTTAGGACAGTACCAACACACAGTAATGTGTATATAAATGCTAGATAAAAAGTAGATTACATGCCTATGAATTCCTAGATGAACAGAGGGTATATTGTATAACAAATACAAATAATAGCATTTTCATTGACAACCACATATTTGTATAGTATGACACAGTGAGTGAAAAGATTATTTAGTATTCAAGATCAGTAAGAGATCTGTTGTCAATACAGTCATGCATTTTAATTTGGGCTATATTTGATGCAATGATTGATTTACTTTTTTGTAATCTGGTTAATTTTAAAAAAATTTGTTCAAGTTCTTTAAATTTGAAGTTATTTCATATATCTTTACTTCTGAAAGAAATAAAGATCCAAGGAAATATGAACCAAATTTAACAATTTCTATAAAGCTCAGGCTGCAAAAACCAGCAGAACAACAATATCTATGTTGTATAATCTATAAGACATAATGCATTCACGTTCTAAGAGCAATCGTAGGGTTGTAAAGTGATGGAAGGACTTGCATGTTACGTGCCAATTATGTACAGATAGTACATCATAAGAAAATGGTTAATTAGAAAAAATATTAATTTGCAACCTGGTTAACAGCTTTAGCTTCCATATATTCTCTATATTGCAGGTGGTTGTATTTTTTGTATGACTCATTTTGTACTTTCCTCGTTCCTACTCAAGATAATGATTTAAAAGTCTATTAAATTACTACACATTAAAATAATGCATTTGACCATTTATGATAACTAATATTAAAAGCTGTAGTTGCTTGGGATAAAATATACTTACATTTCTCATTTAGGTTTCCAAGCATTGTATATTTTCAGTTTAAACATCGTGTCGTGCTTTACTTTGTTTTGTTATTTTCTGCCAGCATTCTCTGCATCTCTACTTTCTAATAAAGTTTTGTGTTTGTTAGGAAGGTGGGAGAGGAGAAAGAAAGGAAGTAACTACTAAGCTACACACTTCTCCAAACTATGTCACGATTGTATATAGTTGGAACCCTAAAACTATTTTAATTAATATTCTCTCAGGTTTAAGACAGCAAAGTGACCTGCATGATAGAGTACTTTTATTAAAATTCTAATACATAATCACATATGCCAACTTAATACTATTTCTTCCCTTCTTTTTCTCTCTTTCCTCCTAATTTTCTTATCTTTTATTCTACCCCCTAATAAATTTTATATACACTAAATAATTCATAGGATACTAAGCCTAATCTTCACCATACCCCTTTTACATAATTACATCTGCCAAACTACAGTATCAAACCCTTCTTGTTACTGCTCAGGTAGATTTGAATAAAATTGTCAATGGCAATGTGGTTTATAATTGACAATTTGTATCCTAAATAGTAATGTGGTTTATAATTGACAATTTGTATCCTAATAGTAAAATGTTTTAAGAATGGATTTTTAACTTACAACACTCCCCTTTTATTTCCAGTAAGATTAATTCTTAAAAATTAATCAGTAAGCATGTAAATTGAATTAATTGCATTTTGGTCATTTTCCCTTAATGATTCCACAATGATTATAGTGGCATTAAATTTAAATTTTTTTTTTTTTTTGCAGTACCGGGGTTTGAACCCAGGGGCGTTCTACCTCCGCAATACACCCCCGGCCCTATTTTTTTATACTTTATTTTGAAACCGGGTTCCACAAAATTGCGGAGGGCCTCACTAAGTAGAGAGAGAGAGACAGAGAGAGAGAGTCAGAGCTGAGGCTGGCCATGAACCCGGATCCTCCGGTCTCCGCCTCCCAAAGTACTGGGATTACAAGTATGCGCCACCACGCCCTGCGTTAAATTTAATTTTTCTAAAATTTAATTTTCTTTTCTATGTAGAAACTGAGGGAAGAGTAAATGAACCAAAATTTTTATAAAATATTTATGAACTTTAAAAGTTTACTCTAAAACAATGAGATGCCACTACACACCCAATAAAATAATGAAAGTCTAGAATATTGGCAAGACCAAATCCTTGCAAGCAAGTAGGGCAATAGGAGCTTTCATCCATTGCTGGTGGAAATGTGAACTGTCACAGCCACTATGGAAGAAAGTTTGGCAGTTTCTAACAAAAGTAAACCTAGTGTTACCTTATGCTCCAGGAATCATACTTCTTAGAATGTTTTCAATGAGTGAGTTGACAACGTATGTTCAAACACACAGACATGTACACAGCACTTTATTCATAATCACCCAAACCTGGAAACAAAGATGCCTTTCAATAGGTGAATGAATAAACTATGGTACATCCATATAATGGAATATTATTTAGCAACAAAAGAAATCAGCTATTAAACCATAAATGCATATTACTAAGCAAAAGAAACCAATCTGAAAAAGCTATGTACTGCATGATTCCCATTATATGACCTTCTGAATATGGCAAAACTATGAATACGGTAAAAAGATTAATGGATGGCAGGAGTCAGGAGGGGAGAAATAGACAGAACACAGAGGATTTTTAAGGCATTTAAACGATTCTATATAAAGCTATAATGGTAGATATATGTCATTATATATTTGTTACAACCCATAACATGCACAACACCAAAGATCCTAATGTACCTCATGCACATAGTGAACAGTAAAGTAAATTATGACTTTTAGTGATAATTTCAATGTTGATTCATTGATTGTAGCACTCTAGTGTGAATGTTGATAGTGGGGGAGACTCTACATGTATGGGGCAGAGGATCTAAAAAGGAACTCTAAAAATAGTCTTTAAAGTTTTTTTCCCTGTCTGTGACAAAATCATGGCTCTTTAAATGTATTATCTCATGAAGTGGTATGGTATGTATATTCATACTACTGACTTCCTTGAGTAGTACATAGAAAGCCTACATTTATGAGTAAGTGTAGTACACTTAAATGAAGCTCATTTAACAGCATATAATTCACCCTCTTACCTTGTAGACATTTAAGTAGTTATCAAAGTTCCTTTTAAAAAATTGTTCAGACTATTTTTAAAAAGGTTTATTTTACTCCCTTATGTTCAGTTTAAAAACTTAAAAGTAACATAAATGTTATAGATTGCCAAATTTAATTTGATTCATAGATGCATATTAAATCAGTCAACTGATGTTTTCACGTATTCTATGTATGCTACAAGTATAAATATATTATAAATATAAAATATCTACCTAAAATATTTTAAAATAGTCTACTAGCAATTATTAAATAATTTGAAGGAAAAGAGTTCTAATATACATTTTAATGCATGAATAAAATTGACATCAGAATAAAAACATTTGATTTATTCTTTGAGTCTCTAAAATTTCAGCTTATATTGAATTCAATGTAATCAAATTCTGGCAGTAAATGTTATAAAGGAAAAAGAAGCCGGGTGTGGTGGTGCACTCTTGTAATCCCAGTACTTGGGAAGCTGAGACAGGAGAATTGCAGGTTCATGGCAGCCTCAGCTACTTATAGTGAGGCCCTCTGCAACTTAGTGAGACCCTGTTTCAACATAAAGAATAAAAAATAGGGCTGGGGGTGTAGCTCAGAGGTAGAATGCCCCTGGGATTAATCCCCAGTACCACAAAAAGAGAGAGAGAGAGAGAGAGAAAGGTATTCTTATATACTTTTGATTAAATATTTTGTGTTGAAACGAATTGCTACTTTTTACTAGAGAATGGCAGGGAAGGATAAAAGTGAAATTTCAAAGAGGTAAAAATAAGTTATAGCCTTTGCAAAAACCTATTATACTAAGCATAATTGATATGTTGTATAATTTTTAGCACTATGTACTTGCAACTGATGGTTGCACTATCAGATGTGCAAACTGTCATTGTCCTGGTTCCGTGGAGCTTTGGAGAGGCCCTGCACTGCACACCTGCAGCACTTTGAGCATCAGTAGTTCTCCTCCTTCCAGGCTCCACAGGCCACATGGGCTCTGACTGCCCACAGAACCACCCTGGGTCAAGATTTAGCATGGACTCGGTGTCAGTGAGCCCATGGGAAGGACAATGACTTTCAGATTCCAAGGAATAGGGACTTTGTCTTATGTACCTGCACATCCTCAGTGTCTAGTACAGAGACAGCAGAGGAAAGGCCTTACTGGTCTCCAGAGCAGGAAGGGAATCAGAAAAACATTTTGTTTCTCTTACCTATGCCAGTGTAACCCAATGTGTTGATTATGTTTTAGAAAAAGGACATCATGGAAGCAACCAAATAGACAAACAAAATCTGTTTCTCTACCTTACTGGTGCTATTCTTGGAGAGGGACCATCATTTTTAAATAATCTATTTCTCCTCATTAACCATGCTAATTTGTTTTCTTTCCCATTGATAATTATTGAAAGGAAAGGGTACTAATAAATGAGAGTACCAATGTCAATCTCAATATCCTGTATGGGGAAGGGGGGAGTTGGGAGGAAGGTGGGGGAAAGCCCACCAAGTGCTGTGTGTATGTATGTCACTATCACTATTAATTACATTATGACATGAGACTATAATGCATCAATAAAAGTACAAAAAAGAAAGGGTATTAATAGTTAATATTTTTCAAATTCTTACTTTGTATTTGTTTCTTAACTCATTAAATTATTAAATATGTCCCATTTATTCACTAAAGATCTTTGTCATAAATTACCCCAATGTAAAGAATGTAAGAGATGTGTTTTGTCATGATCTCACTTCACTCTGAAGCATTAGACTTGCATCAGTCTGACATTCTTAAATAATTCTTTAGCTTTATCTTCAGTATTTACTCACAGTTTACGTGTTACCTCTCAGGTACTCATTTTCTTTTCTTTTCTTTCTCTTGGTGAGTTCTTCATTCTCTACCTCTAATATAAATAGTCATATTGTCTGGAGTTTTGTTTTATTGAATCCATGTAAAAGTTGACTTTTTAACTATTAAATGCCCATGAAAAACTCAATTATGATAATCAGAGTAAATAAAGTTGAAGCCTAAAATAGGCATATGGCCTGTGTGTCATACTTCTAGACCAATCAGCCACACTAGGTTGAAAATAAAAGTTACAGAGTAAAAGTTGGTTTGGATCCTATTTATTTTTATTTGCTTAGGTTTTCTGTATATATATGTATATATATATATATGTATATGTATATTATGTATATATAATATGTATATATTTCTGTGAGTAAATTCTTGTTAAGTTAAAGATAAATCATTCAGACTCTTTCTAGCTCAGTAACCTTGAACAAGTTACTTTATCTGTGCCTTTTTTATTCATCTATAAAATGATACTAATCAGATAGTCTTTCTTTTGGGCCATTATACTTAATAGGTATAAAATAACTTAATATGTCTAAAGTTCCTGGCACATAGAAAGCCTTCATTACATATAACCTATTATTAATAACAGATATACCTATTCATTACTAAGATGATTTTGTGGCAGAGTTTTATTAGTTTTGCAAAAGTTTCATAATTTTATAACTTTATTGTATGTTTTTTATAGAATATGAATGCCTTAACTATAATGCTTTTAGGATTGCCAGAAACCACTCCAATGCCTGGAACTGAGAAAAACCTACAGCAATTTGGAGAATAGAAGCATTAGTGAGGATTATTTTGATGATCACATTGATTCGATTAGATAAAAAGTCGAGTGTGACAACCCAAACTCTATCCTCTTCTCTAATTTTAAACATTAATTAAAATGTTTCCAGTGTTTAAATCCAGTTCTCCATCTGCTTCTCATTGACTTTCAGACCTTCCCATTGGCTGCGGTCCAGTCAGACCCCCACCCATCACCCTCCATTCCCTGCCACACAAGAAAAACCAAGGAGATGCAGATCCTGGATAAATCAAAGATAGAGCTATTGTAATGGTTTCTGACCCTCTTCCTGTTCATTCAACACACATTCCTCTCCTTCTTGATGCATTCCTGTACACATATAAGCACAAACACACACATTTAAAAACTATTTTCGTATTTTTTTTCCCAGACACCAAAATTGCTTGCTATGGTTCTGGATTTGATTACTTCTCTCTTTTGACAGTGAGTTTTTGTCTATTATTAAAAGGTATTCTGAAATATTCTCAAAGATATTACTCTTCATTCAGAACAGAATAATGTGAAATTGACTTAATCTTTAGCACCAAGTTTACTTTTTGTTGCAAAAAAGAACATCTTGACAGGATCACTGAACACTGAAACTGCTGAACAACAGCAGTCATATCACTATCTTTGAAAAGGAAGATAGTCTTTTAAAAAGAAGATCATCTCTCTAGAAGAGATTGTTTTTCCATCTTGTCTTGAAAGAGAATGAAACTTCAAATACTGTTTTTCAACCCCCATGCTTTTCCAACATATATTTAAGCATCTTTAGAAACCTTCTTTTAAAATTGTAGATGCTGTCAAAGCCTCATTGTCAAAATCAACCATAATTATAAGGTGAGGTTTTTTCTTAAAAATATGTTGTAAAAAATTTCAACTAATATAATACCTACTTTTTCATTTGCAAATTGCATTATGCATTGTATTTTTGTATAATGTATTTTATGTCATACTTGCTATCAGCAGTATGATTTTCATTCAGTACACCATTTATAAAGACATCATCATGAGGACATTGAAAGTAAAATTCTTTGTAAAATAATTTTGTGAAGATATTAGAACAATTGTGGCAGTTCTCTTTGTTTTGTTTTTTATTTTCTTTTGTCTTGTTTTCTGGGACATTAAGCCAAGCAATTCTTTCCATCAACAATGATGTTCTCAATATTGTGCTGGTTATTACATAGGTGATACTGAAATCTGTACTGAAATACTGCAATGCACTGTTACTTCAATAAGCTTATACTTCTAACTGGGAAATAAGATTTGTGAATTAAAACTTCAAGATGGAAATGCAAATATAGAGCTAGATGTGATGGCACATGCCTATGATCCCAGTACTTGGGAGACTGAGACAGAGGATTACAGGTTGAAGCCAGCCTCAGCAACTTAGCAAGGCCCTCAGTAACTTAGTGAGATCCTGTATAAAATAAAAAATAAAATAGGACTAGGGGTGTAGCTCAGAGGTAGAATTACCCTGGTTTCAATCCCCAGTACTACCAAGGAAGGAAGGAAGGAAGGAAGGAAGGAAGGAAGGAAGAAAGAAAGAAAATTCGAAATATGTTATACACCAAGTACCCTAAAAGGAGAGTGAATACCAGGAACAAATATAAAAATACTTTTGAAAGAATACCAACATGAGCTTAGTGCCATTAAAAGTAATCAGAATTAGGGAAAAATGTCTAGGTAAATAGTATGATAGTTATGGGAATTTCTTCAAAACAAATCCATTATGATTACTTAAAAACATATTTCAGATGAAAAATAAGGTGTAATTTTTGAAGTTGGATATAAATTAGTTTAAGTACAAAGTCAAGCACAATCTACCCCTTTGCCTTGAGCAATTCATATCAGTTACCCGAACCACATTTTCTATACCTGTACAACTACCAGTATAGAAATATATAATGAAGATTAAAGATGAGACAATAAATTTAAACTCTGGAGCACATTGTAGCTTTCATGTTTTCCTATGTTCCTCAAACATCAATTACCTTCTCATAGAGAAGGTACTGTAAGTATGTTCTTATTAGATTTGACAGAAATGAAAGTTTTCTGTCCTACCCTGAGAACAGCCTTCTACCAATTTGCATGCTTGCAGCTATAATCTAAAAGATTGACTATGTAACTTAGAAGAAAGATTTTTCTTATGGTTTCAGGTTCAGTCCATGTTAGGTTGGGACCACGGATCTCAGAGCATGGTAGCAGGAAGCAGAGATAGGGAGAACACATGGGTTGTGCTCACATCATGGAGGCTGGAAGCAAGAGAGAGCAAGCAGGGGGAGGAACAACCATTTATATAATCCCCATGGCTGCACCCCTAGGGACCCACCTCCAGCCACACCCTACTGGCCTGAGTCACCCTCCAGATAATTCCATTACATTGGATTTATCCACTGCTGGGATTATAACCCTCATGACTCAATTACATTGGCTCCAAACATTAATAAATAATTTCCTTAGGGGACATTTTTATATCTATAACCTTCTACCCCTGACCCCCAACCAGCTCATGTCCAGCTCAGAATGCAAAATGCATTTCATTCTCTCCAAGAGTTCCCATGTCTTAACAATCCCAGAATTGCTGAAAAGCCCCAAAGTCCAAAGTTTCCTTTGAGACTCGATGTGAACTCTTGTGTGCCCTTGTAAAAGACAATGAAAATCAAGATAAAAAGCAAATTACATACATCCAATATATAATGGCAAGGTGCAAACCTTTCCATTACCAAAGGAAGGAATGGTGACCAAAAGAGTAACAAAACCTGGCAGGGCAAAAATTTGATCTTGCAGCTCCACGTCTGGCATTCAGGGCACATGGTGGTGAGAAGCGATCTCCAAGGGGCTTTTTCAGCCTCACCCCTGCAGCCTGGCTGATTGCCATGGGTGGTTTACTGCCTTTTCCACCCTGGCTCCATGGCTCGCTGCTAATAGCCTTTCCTCGCAGTTGTTCCATATTTCTGGCATTTCTAAATCTTGAGGATTTTTACTGCAAGCTTCACCCTCACAGCTTCATGAAGTACCCCATTTGTGCCTGCTTGCAGGGATTCCAACCCTGCCACATGATGCCTGGCTTCCTAGGCCTTCCTTTGAAATCTTTTTAGCAGAGCCAGCATCACATGGGCTCCAAGATGGTCCACCAACACAAAAGGTAGTCTCACCCTACTTAATCTTTGCTGCTGGGGCCTTTTAAATCACAACCCCTGGGCCCACTCCATCCAGGCGGTCACTGGCCTCATGTCCATCTGGGCTGCCCCTGGCCCCAACTTCATCTGGGCCGCCCCTGGCCCCAACACCATCTGCTGCCTCCATCATGGCCATTGCTGCCCCACCTCCATCATGGCCACTACTTCCTCCTTCCTTTCAGCCATCTTCCTTCCTTCCATGACATTATCTCTCTGAGCCCCAGTTTTACACATGCCTTTCCAGCCCAACTATAAATCTATAAAGTCTCCCTGTTTTACTTCCTACTCCCGAAATTCAGTGTACATTTTGCTGAATGCAAACATCAATATCCATAATTCATTTTGAATATTTTGCTGTTTTGATATTTCCTCCTCCAGTTTATTTAGCCTATCATCTTTAAATTCAGCCTCACACAAAGTTTCAGGACATGGGCAAAATGCAGATAAGTTCTTTGTCAAACATGTGGCCTCTATTCCATTTCCCTATGGAGTTCTCTTTGAGTTCCACAATTTCCTGAGCACAGCCTGTACCATCCACCTTTCTAGCCACATTCTGGCCTTCCAATTTCCTCTCACAAACCAGTTCCAAAGAGTCACAAACCACATGGTCAGACTTAGATATAGCAGCAATCCCATTTCCCTGGTACCATTATTCTGTTCTAGTTAGCATTCTTGCAGCAATAATCTAAAAGACTGTCCACATAACTTAGAGGAAAGAAGATTTATTTTCTCACTGATTCGAGTTCAATCTACGTGAGGCCGGGGACCAAGGATCTCAGAGCATGGTAGCAGGAAGCAAAGAGAGGGAGAACACATGGGCTGTGCTCACCTCATGGAGGCTGGAAGCAAGAAAGAGCAAGCAGGGGGAGGAGCAACCATTTATATAATCCCCAAGGCTGCACCTCCAGGGACCCACCTCCAGCCACACCATACTGGCCTGGGTCACCACCCAAATAATTCCATTACATTTGATTTATCCACTGCTGGGATTACAACCCTCATGACTCAATTACATTGGCTCCAAACATTAATAAATGAGCTCCTTAGGGGACATTTTTATATCTAACTATAATGAGCCCATTCACTTTTCATTATTCAGATTGTAAAGTATGCAAAATTGGAAAGTAAAAATTATATACCTCATATGTTATTATCAGCTTATAAATAGTAACATTATACATTATTTCTTTTCAATAATATTGCTTTGAAGTAACTTAGCTCTTTTGTTACAGGAGATAACTGCAAGACCCCTGAATACAGCAAGATGAAAAGCATGCTTTTAGATTTACAAAATCAAAAATATATTACACAAGAAAATGAAAATCCTAATGGCGATGACATATCCCGGAAGAAGCTGTTGGTGGATCAGATGTTTAAATATTTTGATGCAGACAGTAACGGACTTATAGATATTAATGAACTAACTCAGGTATGATTAATGATTAAATCAACAAACTTACTTAAATGTAACATAAATAATATATGTATAGTTGCTGAAGTTTATTCTATAATAATAAAGTATGTGTTAAACTATGTTATCAAGGAGGGTGGGAATATAAACTTAAGAGCAAATTTGATTACTTTATCAGCAATATTAATCTCAAGTAACATGTATATGATATTTCACAGTTGAAAATGACATAACCACTTTTGATAAATTTCTATACCTGATATAGCCTAGAACCTTTGTAATATTTAATTTTTTCAATCAATAAAAGTTAGTTAATGCATTATCCAAAGATGCTGCTAAACAGAAAGTAAGCATGTCTCTAGCAAAGATGTAAGTGAAAGATGCAAGGTGGTTTTATCCCAGCAGTTTTTCACTCATCAAAGATTAATATAATATATCCCATCTGGTTTTAATACTATGTCCATTTTATCAAATTTCCCCTTTTGGAAAACTTTTCATGTGGATGATATATATCAAAATTATTAAGGAGCAGACTAAAAACAGGTCTTTCTTTTGAGCCATTCTGTGTTTATTTGTGTATTACTGAGAGCTGGAGGTTAGTTTGAAGGAAACTCTAATATTTAGATTCAGGATTATGAATTAGTTGTGGACATGTGAAATAAGGAACATAAAATTTCTCTAAAAATGTGTAGAGATTTGAGGAAGTGATAGAGAAAAGAGGCCAGATGGGTAATAAGAAAATGAAAATGGAACCAATGAATTTTGCTAACTTCTTGGTGATTCCCTAAACACATCTTGAGGTGGATTTTGTTCCTTATATTAACAGTAAACATGGGTTTGGGAGAAAAATAGGCTATTCACATAGCATTATGCCATCTTTCCTGTCTAATTGTATCACTTATTTTAAAAATATGATGTTATAGAATGTTGTACTTACTGAACAAATATTTCTAAGCTTAGGAATAGTGTAACTTAATTTAAAACTTCATATTAAAATTATCTTGTGGGCAAACAAACTACAGATTTTGGCACACAAATGAATAAAATTTATATCACTTTTCTTATATTCCTTAATTATCCTACATTTATTGCATAATTACTGAGTCACAGGTACTGGGTTTAAGGAATTGAATTCTGGAATTTAAGATAAAATTAGAAAATACTTTAATTAAAATATCTCTGTTGTCATATAACATATGATTTATTTTTCAACAGTAAAACTGTTTTAAAACTTACATTTTATTTTACTTATTTTTTGTAGCACAAGGGATTGAACCCAGGGACATTATACCTCCTAGCTACACCCTCAGCCCTATTTTTTATTCTTTACTTTGAAACAGGGTCTCACTAAGTTGTGGAGGACCTCACTAAGTAGGCTGGCCTTGAACCTATGATCCTCCTGCCTCAGTTTCCCAAGTACTGAGATTACAAGCGTGTGCCACCATGCCTAGCTTTTAACTTATATTTTATAGTAGTAAGAAATTACTACTTAATTAAATTCAATTAAATTAATAATTAAAGTATGTCAGCTTGATCTATGTGTGCCTGACATATATAGAATATATTGTTTTCAAGGTTTTGCTATTTTTTCATTTTAATAATATTTTAAAATTTTTATTAACTTATCCCCACCACTGTAGCCATTAGTTGGGACAAAGAATAATCAGACTGACTCTAATTGTTATCACAGAACCCACATTTAATTCAAAGGAAAAATTACCAATCACTGGAGAGTAGAAGCATATAGTACTTCACCCATACATATTTCAAGTTTTTACTGTGTTCAAGTTTCTGTTAGTTTCCTAGGACTGCCGTTACAAATTGCCATAAATTGGATAGCTAAAACAACATTTTTCCCTCACTTCTGGAAGTTAAAAGTCCAGAATCAAGATATCAGCAGGGTCATACTCCCTTTGACCTCTAGTGGAGGTCCTTCCTTGCATCTTCCAGGTTCAGGTGATCCCAGACATTCCTTGGTATTCCTTGGATAGTAGAGGAATCATTTCAATCCCTGCCTGTGTAATCATAAGGTATTCTTCCTGTGTGCTTGTATTCACATAGCCTTGCCTCTACTTATGGGGACACCGGTTACATTTGATTAAGGATCCATCCTTACCCAGTGTTATTGAAATGGACATTTTCCTTACCAGAATTCTTGTCTACAATGAGTGAAGAATGACACTCACAGAAAGAAGGAAGGGGAGTAGGGAGTTTGTTGTAAAGAGAACAGGAAAGGGGAAAAGAAGCAGAACACCCCTATGGGCAGTCAGGACCCTGGTGTCTGGCAGCTGCCTTCTGGACACTACTTGAGAGTAACCCAAGCCAAGTGCTGTCAATTGCAAACTGCTTTCTCCCAAAGTCCATGTGATCTGCCAGAAGAGAGGTGCAGGTCACTCCTAGGGGTTCCCGTCGGCCTTGATGTCCAGGGGAGGCCTTCAGGTCACTACCGGAGTGTAGCCCTGGCCAAGTGCTGTCAATAACACACTGCTTTCTCTCAAAGCCAACATGACCTGCAAGAGAGAGAAAAGCTCCCAAAAGGGAGGGGTTCCCAGAGTGGGTAACCATCTACAGTGGCTGGTCTAGGGGTTTATATACTTCTCTGAGTCCTCTTTTAGTTGGGGTCTCAGAGGCAGTTTTCTGGGATTTGCATAGTGTCCTTGTTTGAATCTCCTTCTCTCAGTTGGGGTTCCAGACACTGTTTCCTGAACTTGATCAGTGGAACAGTTGGAGTTTTCTGAAGCTCTTTCACTCTCAAAAAACTTCTGATCTCATTATCACTTAACATTTGGGGCGTCTGGTCCTTTTCAGGAACTTTGGAAGTTAGTTAGCATTTGTTGCCTCTCAGGAAATGAAGTTTTTCTACATGGCCCTTGGCCCTATCTGCCTACTTCTTTTCTATCTCCTCATTATTGTCAGATATAGCGTGACCCCTGAAGAGCTCATTTTTAATGTTTAGGGTTGATATGGGTCAGTCATGGGGGTTATAATCTCATCAGTTGATAACACATTCATCTAGGTGGTGGCCAGGGAAGATAGGGTGTGGTTGGAGGTGGGTCCCTGGGAACGTGCCTGGGGTATTACATATGGTTCCTTTCCCCCTTGTATGCTCTCTCTTTTGCTGTGGGCCTCTATGATGTGAGGAGCAGAACTGGTGTGCTCTCCCTCTCTCTGCTTCCCACCACCATGCCCTGAGATCCATGGGTCTCTGCTGCACATGAAGTGAACCTGGAATTTCCAAGGAAACCATGAAGGAACAAATATCCTTTAAGTTTTAAGTTTTATGTTCAGGTCTTTTAGATTATAGCAATGAGAATGCTGACTAAAATACCCAGTATATCTTCATCTTATGGTATCTAATTACATCTGTGATGACTATTTCCAAATAAGGTAAAATTCTGAGGAAATAGGATTAGTATTGTAAAATATCTTTTGAGGAATACAATTTAACTTATACTAAAGTTCATCTGCTGCAAAGTTTGGGTATGTTTTCTCAGCTACCTTTTATTTGGACTTGCTGTATGTTTGAAAAGAGTTGTTTCAATTCATTTGAAAGGTATAATGTGGGAACAGAAATAGTTTCAGAATGTCATTCATATGTTGGCCCTACAAGTGGTCCATAAAAGTAATAAGCTAGAAAGGTTAAATTTACTGACTTCCTCCTGCATACATCCTATTTGAATATAGAAGGATGTCTTGGCTAATTCCAAGTGTTGGAAATAATTAATATGGCTGCTATAAATAACCATGTGCAGGATTTTGTATGTGCTTTCATCTACCTTGGGAAAATACCAAATATCATAATTAATGGATGGTATGTTAAGAGTATGTTCAGTATTATAGAAAACCACCAAACTGTCTTCTGAAATTTTGCTTTCATGTCAACAGATTCTTTTGCCCTATGTTCTCACTTGCATTCTCACTTGATAGTAACTCTTACTTGTTAGTAACTCTTGTATTAGTTTGGATTTCTCTGATAACGTGGTAGGTATTGAGCATCTTTTCATATGCTTACTTGCACTCCAGGGTTTTGTTGTTTTTGTTTTTCTTTGTGTGTGTGTGTAAGAGAGAGAGAGAGACAGAGAGAGAGAGAGAGAGAGAGATCTAAGATCTTTGACCTATTTTTTTACTGGGATGTGTTTTCTGATTGATAATTTATAAGGGTTCTTCAGATACAGTCTTTTATCAAATGTGTCTTTTGCAAATATTTTGTCCCAGTCTATGACTTGTTTCCTCATTCTTTTTATATTGCATTTTTGCAGAGCAGAATTCCTACAATGTTAATAAAATTAAGTTTATCAATTATTCCTCTCATAGTTTGTGCTTTCTATGTTCTGTGTAAAAAGTCACTATCGTATCCAAGGTCATCTAGGATTTCTTTCATGTTATACTGCAGGAGTTTTACAGTTTTGCATTTTACATCTAGATCTCTGATCCATTTGAAGTCACTTTTGTGAAGAGCACAAGGTCTGCATCTAGGTTTGCTTCTTTGTTTGTTTTTCATGTAGATATCCAGTTGTTTCAGCATCATTTCTTGAATAGATTGAGTTTCTCCCATTATTGCCTTTGTATCAAAGAGCAATTGAATATATTTATGAGGGTCTATTTCTTGGCCTTTTATTCTCTTCCATTGATCTGTTTATTCTTTCAGGTAAGCCTTGAAGTTGAGGTGGGTAAAGACTCCAACTTTTTCTTCTCCTTAAATATTGTATTTTCTCCTCTGGGCCTTTGAACTCTTCATGTAAAGTGTAGAATTAGTTTTTTTGATATCACAAAATAACTGGAATTTTTATTGGGATTTCATTGAATCTATAGATCAAGTTGTGAAGAACTGACATCTTGACAATTTGAATTCCTGTCCATATTGATGAAATATTTCTCCATTTTTAAAATTCTTTGATTTCATTCATTAGAGTTTTATAGCTTACATAGATTTTATACATATTTTGATCAATTTATACATGAGTATACATGAATATTTTAGGAGGTAACAATTTAAATGAGATTGATTTTAGTCTTAAATTCTACTTTGTAATTGCGGGTGTAAAGGAAACCAATTGAAATTTTTTTTTTTTTTTTTTTTTTTTTTTTTTTTTT
>PVJS01019623.1:0-33516 GCA_004027185.1 Glis glis
AAAAAAAAAAAAAAAAAAAAAAAAAGAAAATGTGGTGCAGATGTCACATGCTGCCAGAGGGGCACCCAGACTGTGTTCCCAGGGTATCGGAGGTTCTGTCTCTGCACTGTTTTTGTGTGCCACTGTCCTCAGCTCTGCTGGTAATCTTATGTAAAATGCATCCAGCTTCTCTAAAACTACTTAGCATTGATTTTGCATCTGAAGAGTTTCAGAAACGTCAACATTCCAAAAATAAATGGTATGGTGATTCTATTAGAGTTCAAGCAGAGTCTCCAGGCTTCGTCATTATTTGCCATTATTTTTAGAAATTAAATCTTGCTGTAATTTAAACCAAATGCCTATGAGAAGGTCACATCTTGCCCTGCATGAGGCTGGGCAATACCTTATTTTATTCTCCAAACACTAAGTTAAGGAGGAGCTAGGCAGGTTTGGAGGAGGATCTCACCATTACAGTATTCTAGCATTGTGACGATCCTTTACCTCATACTTGGCCCTTGCATGGAGTATGGAAAGCCGAAATTACTATGATGGGCTTCAGTTTTTCTTTTCAGGAGCAGTGTTTTGAAGTAGACAGAGAAGTCCTTACTTTTTCACCAATGTGAATTCACTTTCCTCTTCAGTTATCAATTCCTATTGAGACTCCTATTCTGGAAAAGGCATGGATACTTACAAATCCATCTTTTTAATAACAGAAAGGGTGATTGCTTTCAAATGTAAGTACTTGAGGAAACACATTTGCAAAGCATTCCTTTCAATGACTTCTGCATGCCTCTCCTTTAACTCACTCACAGTTAAACAAGTCCTTTGCGTTGATTTATTTGATAGAGTCATCCCCGAATACTTGCCAGCTTTGTCAATAATTCCATTTCCTTGTTTCATCTTTCCACAACCAATTCTATCAACATGGACTTCCTCTTTAATACTCAATTATCTTAGCTTCTTGGTAAATCACACCATCTAACCAAAACATCACTTTCCCTAATCAGAAAGACAGTGGGCTCTTCATACAATGTTTCTGGCCCACATATTTCTGACTCACAGATGGATGTTGTTTTCTGTGCCACCTAAATAATGTGCCACTACTTGGACAAATAAAAACCACCACCTTAAGCAAACCAGCTGCATTTGTTGTATGTTGTTTCTCAATTTGATGAGTCTCTTCACTTCTTCATTATTCTTCCATGCATGTGTGTGTGTGTGCGCACGCACGCACGGGTGCACACATTTTCAGAATTTTATTCTGAAACATGACCATTCTACCCTAGACAAGAAAAGTCAAATACTAGTTCCATTTCCCATGCTGGTTTTACAATTTAGAAACTATTTTAATATAGTATTGGGAGATGTGCAAGGTCATTTCTTATTTAACATAAAAGCAGTAACTCTTATTCTTACTAAGAAAATTGAGTTTGCAGGTAATTGATTTTCCATTTCGTCTGTTTAAAGGCTAACATTTCTTCTCATGCACAAACTGTAAATATCATTGCTATCTTGGAAAAATGCTAAAACAGAAAAGAACACAAAACTCTCAAATTTCCTTTAGTAATTCCTGTAGTAGGATTATCATGTTTGCTTGGTACTCAAGTCAATTTTCAAAAAACAAAAAGGT
Organism: Glis glis; assembly: GCA_004027185.1. NCBI lineage: Eukaryota > Metazoa > Chordata > Mammalia > Rodentia > Gliridae > Glis > Glis glis. The sequence continues at coordinate 1,610 of PVJS01019623.1, forward strand.
TATAGAATAAAACAAAGTATTATGTAACTCTCCTATGTTAAAACCCCTAATTCATCACCATTGCTGACTAAAGAAAGCTCAGATGCCCCTGTCTGGCAGTCAGGATCCTACTAGCATGATCTGTCCTTGACCTTCTAAGCTCATATGCCACCATTATTTATCTATACTCTAACCAAGCTGAATCATGCACTCTCCCAGAACTATGTTTACTCACTTGTATGCTTTGCTTATGCTCTTCCTCCTCCTAGACTACCCCTCCATCTAGAAAATCTTTCCTGGCATTTCCACAAGTCCAAATCCAAGTGTAAGCAAGGATCCAGGATGGAAGATGGAAAGCCCATGTATTAGGGCAAATTCAGCATCTCTAAGTGGGAGTGACTGCTCAGAAACTTCTAAGCTTCCCTTTGTTGTCAGAACCATTAAGAAATACTCCTGGTGACTCAGGGGATCCTATAGATAGTAGGAAATGATCATCCTGGGAAATATCTACTTAGAAGCTGTGGGTCAGAAGCTTTGCATTAAAGAAGACCTGGTTTTTAAATAGAAGCTCTGCCATTTGCTAGCTACAGGGACCTGGACTGAACTTCTCAGAGACATAATTTCCTCATGTATGAAATAGTAATGAGAAAGAAAGCTAAAAGCTTGCTATGAGGACTAAATTAAATAATACATGCAAAGATTTAGACGTTCAGCTCTGCAGTTTCTTAGCCATGCCAACACAGGACAAATGTGGTGGAACAGAAATAGTAGTATGGTTTATTTAGACAAAGGGCCCAAAATTTTGTCATTACTACTCCACTCCCTGAAATGTAGTTCCCCAAGATCTGTAGATACTACAGAATAGACCCTCATGTTCTTGTGTGGCCAGGGAAGCTGATGAGGGGTGCAGCAGGAATTTAATAGAAATAAGAAGGTTTAGGTATGTGGAGGAGTGGTGGCTACCCTGGAACAGAGGCTCCAGGGAGGCTGTCCAAAGCCAAGAGACTGAATAGATTCTTGGAAAATTAAGACTGCCAAAAACTATGAATGGCAGGTCCTGAATTGGCTGCACCAAAGGCTCACGTGGTTGTTGTCTCCTGCTCTGCCTTGAAGCTAGGACTGTTCTAGTGACAAGAGTTTGGGCCAGTGAAATTTAGGCAGAAGTCTGTAGGAAAGGCTTCATTTCCAAATATTACAAATATTAGGTCAGACCATATGAACTGCCTTTTTGCATGTGTGTGTACATAGTGCTGGGGATTGAACCCAGGGTCTTTCTACCTCTGAGCTATACCTCAGCCCTATTTTATTTTTTATTTCAAAACAGGGTCTTGCTAAGTTACCATGCATTGGCCTCAAACCTGTGATCCTCCAGTCTTTGCCTCCCAAGTACTGGGATTATAGGCATGTGCCACTGTGCTGGGCTAAACTACAATTTTTATGGATTAAAATAGAGTTGAGAGCACGCTTGTAATCCCAGTACTTGGGAGGCTGAGGCAGGAGGATCACAGGTTTGCGGCCAGCCTCAGCCACTTAGTGAGGCCTTCCACAACTTAGTGAGACCCTGTTTCAAAATAAAGAATAAAAAATCAGGCTGGGGGTGTAGCTCAGAGGTTGAATGCCCCTGGTTTCAATCCCCAGTACCACAAAATAAATAAATAAATAAATAATAAAAAAATAGAGCTGAAAATCAGTCATTTCAGACAGTTCGACCTATAGAAAACAAATCTTATTACCTAGGAGCATTCTTTGTCATTTGTTTTGTGCCCTTTCCTCTTTTTTTTTCCTGCCTGGAACAGGGTACTCGACCATATAGACAATCAGTAGTAATATTATGGCTTTGAGGTGAGCACTAGGAGGGATGGGGAAAGAAGATAAAATGATTTTGAATCTTTTTGGTGGCACGACTGAGTGATATAAAGCTTTAGATTAATTACCCCTGAAATTCTTGTTGCATGGGACAAATACGGCCCTTATTGTTCAGTTGCTGTAGTAGGGTATCTTATATTACAGCTAGAAACAAGGCCAATTGATGCCAAGGCTCCCGCAGGGGGAGATGAACAGCAGACCTTCACTAGGTGGAAGAGCTTACTCCAGACAAACTGGCTTTAGGGAGTGTAGTCGCTCTCAGAATGAGCATACCATTTAAATAGAAACAAACGTGATGCTTTCTCTGCAGGGATGGGAAGGGGAGGAAATGAGTAGCAGGAGAGCTTCAATTTTAAACAGGGTGGTCAGGTCAGCAAAGCAGACATCTGGGGAAATATTTGAATATTGGAGCATCAGGATGAGGAAGCAGTAAATGCAAAGGCAAGAGCCTGTCTGACATATTGGGATGCCAGCATATAGGTCAATGTGACTGCAGGAAAGTGAGCAGGGGGGAGAGCAGCAAGAGATGAGGAAGGGGGTAACTCCAAGCCATTTCATATGAAGCTTTCACAAAGCATGTGTGAGAAGGACAGGGACCAATGAGCACTACGAGGTGTTCCACCTGAGCAATTAGAAGACCCGAGATGTCATTACCCGAGATAATGGAGACAGCAGCAGCAGGAGGGTTGGATTTGGGGGTAACGATCAGATCATGTTAAGTTCCAGATGACAGATATCAAAGAAGAGATGTCAAGTACGCAGCTGGATGTAAGAATCTGGATTTCAGTGGAGGTCCTACACATTTAGGATCAATGGAATGTCTCCTAGATGGGCAAGTTGGGGGTGATCTGAGCAGGTTTGCACATTTTGAAAAGTGAAAAATAAATAGGTGTTTACACTAATCTGTTCTCAGTCTCCTACAGATTAATATTTACTGATAATGCTGATGTGTGGAGTTTGGGAGGACTAGATCAAATAATGTACACAAAGGATATATTTCAGAGTAGATGTTCAATAAATAATACCAATATGTACTGAGTGCACTTTTTTGAGGCAATTTGTTAAGCATATTGCATCAATTATTTATTTAAACTTCATTATCTATGAGATATATAATATTAACCTAATTATATAAATTAGGATTCTGAGGACTATACAACTTAAGACTTTTCCCAAGATCACAGATCTGGTAAACAGAAGAACTTGGACTCAAAGATCTTTCTACCTTTGAACCAGTGTTCTTATTCATAGGACACCAGCCCTTAGGGGTAATGTCTATACAATGCCTCCTACAACCAACACCTGCTTAACATTTACACATGGATGCTTAATGGGCATCTTTGACTTCACATGGCCAAAACAGAGATTTTTATTTTCCCATCTGAATCTATTCTTCCATCAGTCCTTCCCATCTGAGTAAATGGCACTGTTAGCTGCCCAGTTGCTGAAGTCAAAAATTTTCCTTGATTCCTCTCTCTCCCTCATCTGATGCATCCAATTTATCAGCAAAGCCTGACAGCTCTATTTCCAATATCTATCCCCTATTTATATATTCCATTCATGTTAATAGTTCCAAACCTCATTCAAGCTACCACTGTCTATCATCTGAATTATTTTTCAGTAGTCACCAGTTGTCTTGTTTCAATTCTCAGATCTTATAAGCTATTTTAACCACATTATCCAGAAGAAAGTTTAAAAAGTAGACTGGCTCCTACTTTAAAATCTTCTACAGCTGCACATCATATTCAGAATAAAATCCAAGATCCTTACTACAGCTCCTACGCCTCCACGATCTACTCTCTGTACCTTCTGGTCTCATTTTGTACCACCATCCTTCTTGCTCATGTTTTGCACTGACCTGCTTTTCCTTGAACAAACCAAACTCTTCCAGCCACAAGCTCTTTGCCCTAGTTGCTGGGTCTATTTGGCATCTCCTCTCTAGTTCTTTTCCTAGTGGCTTGTTCACATCACGGAGGCCTTAGAGCAAATGTCAACTCCTCAGGAAGGCCCTCCAGGTCTTCTCAATCAATATTATCACCCGGTACTGCAAATACTCCATGCCACGTCATCTTATTTCATTTGATTCATTGCACTGACCATTATTTGAACTGTTCTTCTTCAGATACTTGTGTACTCATTTTTATCAGTCTCCCTCCACTAGAATACAGGCCTCATGAGATTTGGAACTTTACATTATCTTGTTCCCTCTAAGTCCTAGTATAGCACCTGACACATAGAAGGCATTCAGCAAATATTTATTTAATAAAACTGTTTGGACATAAGATAATAGGAAGTGATTGGGGGGTTCTTGGTGTATTGGATTCATGCTTAGCTTAAATTGCTTTAAAATACTTTGTTGGCCAAATCAAAAAACCTATCAAAATTTATAATCACTGTTCACTACTTCACCTCCTGACCCTGCTCACCAATCCCATAATGTTGAGGAGCTGAAAATATAGAAGTAGAATGACATTGAGTTTTAATATGCAAATAACTAACTGTTTCCTAGAAAATATTTTTGTGCTAGGTCTCTAGTACTTGCACCAATAAAAGAAGTTATCCAGCTAGCCAGGTTTATTTTTTAAGACAAACACGATACACACAATATATGTTATTTTCCCCTAGTGGGGGGGCTTTTTGAGAAGAAATTATTACAATTCCATGAAAATTTAAAAAACCCGGTTTTTTGGAAAAATAGGGAATTGGAACATCAAATCACCAGAAAAACATAACAAAATGGGAGATTAAAAAATAGTCAGGTGTGGTGGCGCACGCCTATAATCTCAGTACTTGGGATGCTGAGACAGGAGGATCGCAGATTTGAGGACAGTCTCAGTAACTTAGCGAGACTCTCAGCAATCTCCAAAACCCTGTTTCAAAAAATAAAATAAAATAAAATAAAAAGGGATGGGGGTGTAGCTTGGAGGTAGAATGTTTCTTGGTTCAGTTACCCCCTATACACAAAATAGTGTGTACTTATATAAGTTAAACAGAGGGTGATTTAAAAGAATATTCTCAGCTTGGTTAAGCATCAAATATTCCTTCTCTGGTTGTTGGGCCCAAGTATTCAGTTTATAATTTCTAAAGACCAAGTCTGGATGAATCCTGGCTGGCACTGTGCCTAAGAAGTCTTGCTTCAAAGTCCACGAGAAGACTGCTGTGGGAGCTGGTGTGCTTCTATCCAAGAAGAGACAGACTCTCTTCACCTAGTGCCCTTCAAATCCACTTAATGAGTATAAGGAAACTCATGTCTTTGGGGGCTCTTCTTATAAAACGTGAAGGTGAGAAAATGTGAGTTCATATGAATAATGCAGTCACCCTTACAAATATGTACTGAGTACAGTAAGATGTGGGATGGCAATGTGTGATAGGTTGTGCAAAGGGGAGGATGCTACTGGTGCAGTTTCCATTTGGTATAATTGACCAAGGGCTGATTGAAGTGGGTTGAGGTAGGAGGTGAGGAAAGAAACATATTTTTTCAAAGAGCTTTGTTGTGGAGGAGAGAATAGACATGGGAAGGTAACCGGGCGGGGGGAGGCTGTGGAGTCCACTTAAGCGTTGTTAATACCACACATGTGCGATTGAGAGAGGGAGAAACTGATGATCAAGGTGAAGAAAGAGAGAAATCAGGTTCAAAGTCTTTGAGCAGGCACAAGTCAGGATGGGGTCCGGTGCAGAGTGGAGATGCTGTGCTTGGTTCCCACACTGCATCCAAAGAAAAGGCAGAGCACATTTGTTGATTTTTGTTTCATATAAATTAGCTCTCTTGTGATTTCTTCTGTTTTCTCAGTAGGAAAGAGAGAGATGACTGTGATCTGGGAGGTTTAAGGAGAGATGAGATGGTTGTAAAATAGTTGTTTTGGAGACTGGGAGAGTGAATGGACATGCAGTGATACTGACTGCTCGTCTCGGATTTGTGGTCATCAATACAGAATGAGCCCAAGCAGCATGGTTGAGTATTTTTATCTAGTTGTGTTTGGTGACTCTTGTGCTGATTCTGAGTAGGTGAGAATTAATTTAACCAGCTCTGAAATTTTGCCCCGGATTTTGGTGGACAGCTAAGGGTGTTTGTAAAGGAACCATTTTATTTTATTATTTTATTTTGTTTTATTTTATTATTTTATTTTATTTTATTTTTTGTGGCACTGGGGATTGAACCCAGGGGCATTCTACTTCTGAGCTACACCTCTGGCCCAATTTCATATTTTATTTGGAAACAGGTCTCACTAAGTTGCAGAGGGCCTCACTAAGTTGTCCTCCTGTTGATCCTCCTGTTTCAGCCTCTTGTTGAACCTGTGAACGTCCTGTTTCAGCCTCCCAAGTACTGGGCTTATAAGCATGCACCACCATGCCTGGCTAAGAAACAATTTTCATACAAACACTGAAATCTAAGCTGGGTAAGAAGAGAAGTGGGGGATATGTGTGACAGAGGTTGAGGGGAGTGAGGGGCAGTGAAAAGTGGTAGGGTCAATAAATTAAAAGTCATAATGGAGTAGAAGTCTAAGCAGTGGGAAATAGAGATAAACTGGAAAGATGGGAAGTGGGAATCAGGCAATGGAATACTTGACATCAATGTTTTGGAGACAGTTCAGTTATTAGTAACTAAAAGGTCTAGGGTAAATATGGGAGAGAAGATAGCTTAGTGTGGAAGAAAAGATTCTTCGAAGAGATAGCAGATAACTATTTCAGGGTATTAAATAGATCATCTACATGGATTTAGACATGATCTCAAATAATAACACAATTTGTTGTACAAACAAAGAGTGAGTCAGATGCTGCAATATTCCTTGAATTAGAGGGAACAGTCCAGAGAATGATTACACTGAGGAGAAGCAGAGGGTGGTGTGGTCTGATGGACACACTTGGAAGAAGCCAGTTTTTTGAGAAAGGGAGTAAAATGATCTCTATGCAACAATGAAAAAGAAGGAAGAGGTCTCCTCTACTTCTAGGCTTTACGATGCACGGAATATGGGAGAAAAAGATAAACAAAAAAGAGCTGTTTTCTTAAGAACACTGCAAGGGTTGCTCAGAGGCCAGGGGAGAGCCAGGAGTCAGGTTGAGCGAGGACAGGAGGCAAACAGCTATCAGGTCAAGAATGGAGTAAATCGCCATGATTCTTAGATGAAGATTTCAGCAAAAAGTGAAGGGAGAGGAGTTGGTGTTATGTAATATATCAGGCCCTATGGGGCCAAACATCAGGCTGATTATGGGAGGCTTGGACTTCTGCTGCTAACTGGGGGAACAAGGAATGGAAGGCAACTTGAAGTTCATTCTGATGGTCTTTTAGGAAAACGGAGTTATTTAGGAGGGTCCCTTAGGCTGCCCGTTGGGGTGGGCAGGGAGTTCAAGCATCACTTCCCTACAGAGGTCTTCCCCAAGAACCTCATAAAAAATGGCACCTGTCATCGTTCTCTGTCTCATTTTCCTGTTTGTCTTCATAGCATGAATCACAGCTTGAAATTTCATTATTCAAGTATTTGTTTATTTGTGCCTATAAAATGTGTTTCAGAAAACAAAGAGACCTTGTCAGATTTTGTTTCCTGCTGAACTTCTGTTATCTGGAACATACCTGGTACACAGTAGGCACTCAGTGGATATATATTCAAGTTAAATAGCCATTAAAAATGATAATGAGGAAACATTATATTTGAAGTATTCAGAACTCACAAGGAGAAAAACAAGATGGTTTCAATTATTTTTATTGCTTCTTTATTTTAGTCTTCTTTTAAGAAAATGATTATAAAAAGCCATAAACATGCCATTTTTTTGCCCTAATGATAAACATCTCAATTAATAAGTGACTGTGAATCTCTGTGATGGAGGGAGGGCTAGAGAAACAACTTCACATTTCTTGAGCACCTATTCCTACACCAGGAACTAAGCTGGGAATGTATTTTTATTCAACATCATGTCAGTCTTACAACATTTCCACAAAGTAGGTTTTATTATTCACATTAAATAGTGAGGAAGTATAGGATCAGAGAGATTGAATAACTTGTTCAGGGGCAACCAACTAGTTAATTCAATTGTTGACATTTGGATGAAATTCTAAATGATTTTAAAACTCCTGTCTTCTCTTTCAGGCTTTAAGATTGCACAAAAAGCAAAGGGAGATGAACCACAATGGAAGGCTCGGTACCCTGAACTCCAGGCCTTGGGAGAACATGGAAAGGAATCAGCTTTGACTAGGTGTTTATTATTGCTTTTTCGTGAGGAAGGGTACACATTACCTCATTTAAACCTCACAGAAATACCAAGAATTAAGTGGCATCATTAATTAATGGTGAGGGAACCTAAGCTCAGAAGAGATTTGATTTATCCTTGGACAAGGTGTTGCTATGTGATTAAATGTTGGCCAATGGAATAGAAGCAGAAGGAATTGGGAGAGACTTCTGAGGTTTCTTAGAATGACCAAGGAAAGCCCTCCTAGGCTCTTCTGCTCTTCCTCCTTGTTCCTACCTGGAACACCTGGCCTGATGGCTGGAGCTCCAGCGGTCATGATGACTAATAAGGAGGCTTTGAAACTGAAAGACAGAGCTGAGAAGGTAAAACAGAGAGCTAGAAGGAAGCAGACTACTTTCCACACCTGGCTCACCTTGGCTTTTACATAAGAGAATAACCTTTGCATGTTGAAGCAACTGTTATTGTAGAATTCCCAGCCTCTCCAACCAAAACTCATCCTAATTCATACAGACGAGAGAAGAAAATTTATCAGTACACTCAGTACCCGAAGTCCATCTTCTCAAATTTAAATTACTTAAGGAAGATAATTCAGTAAGCTTTCCATTATATTAACCAAGGGGAAAAAGAAGAAAGAAGGAATGATGGAGAATGGGAGGGGCAGAGGAAGGAGCAGGGAAAAAATTTGCAAAAGGATGTTCCTCAAGGATCTTATCTATTTGAATATTAAAGTACCAAAGAATAGGAGAGACAACAAGAAAAGAAAATACATACCTTGGCATCGGATATTATTGTCACTTAATTGCTACATGACTTGGGAGAAGTAATTCATCTAGTCTAGTGAATCCTAAATTACATAATCTACTAAGAAATTCTAATATTACCTGTACCTTTCAAAGTGTGTTTGCAAAGTTTAAGTTAGGTGATATGGTTTACCATTTTTGTATGAAAAATAAAACATGATGGATTTATATTTTGGTTGCTGGACATTCACTTTCCATTTTAAATAATATCTCAATTAGCCCTTCAGCAATTCTGTCTTCCCTGTTAAAGTTGGCAGACATAATAAATACTCAGAGGTCCTTCATAAGCAAATGAGGGTCCTGCATATGATACCACAAGGCCAAACAAGATGCCTGGTCCTTGGAATTTACATCCTGGCTAGAGTTTCTTTCCATCCTAGCAAGGTCGGCATTTGCAGATGGTCCTGGTTGGGAGTCCTGTCTGGAGGTGCCTGATTTTGTTTCTAAGGCTACCTGGGTCCTTGCCTATTTCCAGGGCTGGGTCTCCAGGCTTCCAGTGATTGTAGGAGCTCCCAATGTCTTTTCAATAAATTCTCTTTTGTTTAAGTTAGTCAAGGTCAATATCTGTTGTAAGAAACCAAACAACTGTAACAGATATATTAATATATGCTAGGTAAATATTATTATTGCTACTGCCACTACTAATAGCAATAAAAGTAATATTTCTGTTTATCACTTTCAACAGAAAGAGCCCAGGCTTAATTGGGAAAAAAATGAAGATATCAACTTCATGTCATTCCCTGAAGCCCTGGCAACATTTTCAATGGATTCTCCTTCGAGGGACTATCAATTCCAATCGATGTTATTACTTGTCTCCAGAAAGCTCTTGGCAACAATTTTAAGACACTTTTCTAAAGCTCTAAATTTGCCAAATCAGTCACAGTAAATCTGAGACTATGCCACTAAGAAATAGTAGCAGAAGGAAAAGGCAGTTTAAGAAAGTAAGTGGGAAAGGATAAATCATGGATAAAAAGATAAATTAGCGACCTGAAAGAGCAATGGCTTAAGAAAGGAGCATCCATTCTAATTTATAATGCAAAAGGCTCCGCTGTCACCATCCATCTTAGGCTGCAAGCAGCCTACAAGGTTTCTCTGCAATTTCAATAATCAGTTTTGATAACTAATATCCACATTAAAAGGCCCTCAACTTCATACTGCATTAAAAGGATGCTAATGTACCAGGCTCCTGACTGTCTCCCATTTTATCCCTTAGAACTCATGAAGACACAATTTGGAAAATATGAAATGTTTTCTCGCTCTAATGGCAGGAGGGTGAGACTAAAAGAAAAGTATCTGAGCAAGAAAGTACTAAATATTAACCTAGAGCTATAATGCTTTGAAGTGGAAGGAGATCAAAGAACATGCTTGTTATCAGCCACTCTGCACTTCTCTCTCCCAACAGTATGTAAAGTATCTAATTTTGTCATGGGAATTTTGGTTGCTCAACCCTGGACCATCGTCATGCCTCCATATATTTTCTGAACTCTTTCTTTTCTTTCTTCCTTCCTTTAATTTAGTTTGTCCTATCGGTAAGTAGCTTTTTCCATCTCTTGAGAATTTCCCCCCAGCCTCCAATTCCTTTGGAAGATAAATAGGCACGCCCTTCTATTTTATGAGTTGCCATGCTAATCACTATAGGAAAACTGTCAAGAAATAATACAATAGAAAAGTGGTAAAGGTTTCCAGAATTGTATCATGTAGTCTCTCTGGTCTTTCATTTCTAACTTGTTACAGACTTGGTGACTAACAGTCATTTTAGCTCTTGCACTCGGATTTTTATTACCGAGGCTGAGGTTCAGTTCTATTTCTATACTTTGTCTGATCCTCTCTCTGAAAGGTCACGCAGAATCCTTTCTTAACAACAGTCTTCTTGCAGATGTTTGACCAGAAGATTCCAACAAAGTAGTTTTATGTGGATAATTTGATCTCTGTGCTGCCAAAGTAACACCTCTGAAAATGACATCACTCTACCCATCAATCACTAAAGAACCTTAAAAGTGCATTAGAAGCATAAAAGTGGGGCACAGAATCAAAAGGTAGACCAGGGACAACAGGAGGGATAATATTGTACTTCATACATTTCTCTGGATTTCAACTTTCTCCATGAATTGTTCTCCAACACTGTAGGCAGAACAGAGACAGGTGGCACACCTGTGACCACAACTGAAACAGAGCTTAGGAAAATTCTATTACATGTGAAATTACTTGCATCAACTGTAAACTCTTTTATGAGGATTTGCTAATGTTTCAACCCCTATGAAACCTCTATGGCGACAAGTAAAAGCAACAGATTCTTACTAGCAGCCAATAGAGCTGAATGAGAAAGCTTCCACCTTAAAATGACCACATATTACATGTCCACCGGGACTGGCCACCGACTCCTGCCATCATGCTACCCTCACCACTGGACCATATCCCAGGGAAAACTATATTAGAAGAACCTTCTAGTGACTTATCTTTCCTGAAACTATATTTGGGATGTTACATAGGACTAAGCTCTCCACTGTTGTGTAATCATGTGAGAAGGGACATCTACATATCTGATGTCCCTAAGGAGGAGATAATTTGACTTTATTTATTCAGCCTGAGAAGTCAGGAACATTGATATTATCAAGTGCTACTGGCATAAATAACGCAATTAGTAAATTCAATGATAGCATGATTTTTTTAGTTAAAACCTGATAAAACAGACATAATAAATGAGAGTTACTGCTATACTTCTATGCAACCATTTATCCAACATTTTTTTTAAAATTCTGTCAAATATTAGACCCTATGCTACATGTTAAGAGTGCCAAGGTGAATAAATGCCTCAGCTTTCAAGAACATTGCATTCTAGTGGTGCATCCACAGATACACAAGGATCTGAGAACAGATTTATCACAAAATGACAACATTTCTGAAGAGTAGGGAAGAGGTCCCAGAAGGGACATGAGAAGATTAAAATTTGCTTGGCTGGGAGTGGGTTGGTTGGTGAGCACTAATATTGAAAAAGATTATTAAGGAAGAACATATTTTGGTAAATAGAATTAAGACCATTAAGGAGAAGAAATAGCAGTAATCGCTGAGCCTGAAGTATGGCTAGTGAGTCATCTCTGTACCTCCCACATTTGCACTTGCTGGACAGTTGAGAGAGAAAGAGAGAGTTGCAGGCAGACAGACATACAGACAGTGTGGCCTTGGGTTTTGTTTCACAATGGAGGCTGTACATTCCTGTCTTAATGACTCTGTCCTTGGACTTACTGTGCACACCCTCTCTGTCACTGCTTTTGAGATCTCAGCAGACCCTGGCTGCCAGTGATATAGGTCCTCCTTGTCCTCAATCTGGCAATTAGGAGCTGCTATTTGGATGGCATTGGATGGTCCTGCATTTCTCTTGCATTAGATAGTAAACTACTAACTATGTGATCATCAGCCTGACAGAGGTGTTGGGAGGATTATTACCAACCTAAGGCTGCTTCCTCCAGTGTTCTCCCCCATTGTCATAGTTTACATATGAAATGTGCCCCCAAAGACTCATGTGTTAAAGGCTTGGCCCCCAGTGTAGCAATACCCAGAGGTGGGCTTTTAGGAAATGATTAGATCATGAAGGCTCTGACCTCATTAGTGGATTAATCCATTTGATGGGTTGATCATTTGATGGAGTAGTGGGAGGTGGTAAGAACTATAGGAGGTAGGACCTAGTTGGAAGAAGTAGGTCACTAGGGGCATGCCCTGGAAAGGCATGGCCCCTTCCTCTCTGTCTCTCTCTGCTTCCCAGCAGTCATGAGGTGAGCAGCTTCTTTCTGCTACACCCTTCCTCCATGATCTTCTGCCTCACTTCAGGCCAAAGCAATGGAGCTGGCCAACCATGGACTAAAACCCTGAGCCAAAACAAACCTTTCCTCCCCAAGTTGTTGTGCCAGGTAATTTGGTCACAACAACGAGAAGCCAAATCTCTCCATAACCCTAAATAAGCCACCCATCACACCCCTCAGTGTCTCCCCCTTGCCCATCAGGACCCTTGCTAGCCAATGGAAGCTTGCAATGGTCTGGCCTCAAACTACTTTTCTAGATGCACCTTTTGTGTCTTTTCTTCCTAAACATTAACCATCAACTAAACAGAATTTCTCTAGTCCCATGAATACAATTCAGTTTTCAGCTTCTGGATTTGCCTGTTTTCTATTGCTTACAGAAAACTTCTCTCTTACCCTTCAAATCCCAGCTATACCCCAGCGCTCTTTTCAAATGCTGCCTCTGGAAAATGTTCACTGATATCTCAAATATATGAATTATATATGTAATGACCTTCGAAGTAATTCAAAAGATATTCAATAAACAACCATATATGCACAGTACTATTCATAATACTTAGGATTTAAATAGTTACTGTTAAGAAGTCCACTACATAATGGCGGTATATGAATAGTTAACAACATAAATTTATTCAGCAAATGTGATTGCTATAGCTACTAGATGCCAGGCACACACAAAGTTACATATATTTTTTAAAGGCTGGAATGCAATTTCCCTCTTATTTTTTCTGATCTGGGTCACTGTAGAAGAAATATAACCCATTTTTCTATCTAAAGCTGTAAACACATACTCTCTGCAACTTTATAGCCTCATTATTGGTTGCATTTTGGAAAGAAAAATGTACCATTACAGTTTGAGGATGAGGGTATACTTTAGAAATAGAAGAGCAAGAAAATAGAATTGGAGAGGGTAATCTCTCATAAATTTATATCTAGAAAAATTGAATAATTTCACAAATTGGCTAAAAGCCACTAATTTAATAAGTAATAAACATCTTCTTTTTACTTATCGTCTAGAAATTATACTCCATGTGTTGCCACTAACTGCTACTGAAAACATGGCTAGAAGAGCTCATCTTGATCTTTCATCTACACAGACCCATACACATTGAGAGAGTTGGGTTGGATCTTACAAATTAGGAGTGACCCAGTGGTCGTCTACCTGCACCCTACACAGACCCTGGAGAGTGAACCCAGGTCAGGTCAGGATCCAGGAAATAACTGAGCAGAACTTCTCCAGGAATGTCTTCTCTGCAGGATTTATCCAGAGGACTGCAATTTCATTAATGTTGTTTACATTTCTGAATAGAGTTTTGTCTTTTTTTTTCCCTAGTGCTGGAGATCAAAACCAGGGCCTAGTATATGTTAGGCAAGCACTCTACCACTGAGTTGCACCCCTAACCCAGAGAATATGATTTTTAAAAAGGTTAATGTCATTAAAAGAATAAATCTGAAGCCATTAAACTAGCTCAACTCTCATTTTCTGATGAAAAACCTTAGGTTGAAAGAGTTAATGGGTCTTGCTTGAGGTCACACGAAGAGTGGAGTGAGAAGTACTCAGTAACTCACTACCAGTTCCCTTGTTTCAGAATACTCCTCAAAGGAGTTTAGAAAAGGAAGGAATGGATGGATGGATGGATGGATGGATGGATGGATGGATGGTTGGATGGATGTTAGAATGAATGTACAAATACATGAGGTCCATCCATGATGCATGGGGAAAATGGATGGGACATCAGAAACCCTGGGTCTAAGTCTCAGTTCTGCCATTTACAAGTTATGAGAACTTGGGAATGTTTACCCTCTTTCAGCTTCAGTTTTTTCATCTGCAAGATAAAGTTTCTAGTATATTCCCTTCATCTTCACAGTCATGAATGAATGACACACAGTTTGGAAGACCCCAGATAGACTTTCAGTACCAGGAATGTTAGTAGATAATAAATAAGAATTGTATGACAAAACCCAGGTATTGGCAGAGAAATAAAGTTTTTGATTAAATAATATTTCAGTGATAAGTGCAGATCAAATAACACTAATAAACCAAACCATTTGAACACCAAGAGATATTGTATGTATTTATGAATGTTTCACTTTGAATCTCATTATGATGTATAATTATATTACACCAATAAAATTCTAAAAAGAAATAAACAGATAAATACTCAAAACAACTGAGCTAATTAGTCTCCATTTGTCTCTCCCTCTTCTACCCTCCAACTCTTCCTCCACTCTTCTTTGTGGTCTAGGGGCTGGACATGGATTCCCCTGCCCTCTGACTTTTGGTTGAGTTCAGCCAACAGGAGACAGGCAGTCAGGAGGAGAAAGATGTCAATGCAGTTTTTCTCTTGCTCTTTCTGTGGCTACTGCATTATACATCTGTGAACCCTGTTTCCTCTTCCTGCTCCTCAGACCTAATTGCAAGAACCACTTCCCACTGTTCTTTGAGTATCCCGATATCCCTCTTTGGTTCCCTTAACCCTGCCCATACTTCTATAAATAAATCTTCATTAGCATTTACAATCCCAGCTAGAAATACTTCATCCAGTCTAGCCAATGATTGTTATAACACTGGGGTCCAAACTCCATGATTAAATGTAGTACGTTCACATGATATGTTAGTCAGCCTTTCCACACTGTGACAAAACACCTGACAAGAACAACTTAGAGGAGGAACGGTTTATTTTGGCTCACAGTCTCAGAGGTTCAGTCCATAATCAGCTGGCCCCAAGGCAGAAACATCATGATGGGGGTGTATGGCAGAAGAAAGCTGCTCGGCTCAGAGCAGCTGGGAAGCAGACAGAGACCAGAGACAGGTATAGTCCCCAAGACCATGACTCCCAGTGACCTACTTCCTTCAACCATGCCTCATTTACAGTTATCATTCAGTAAACCCATTGAAATTATTAATCCATCAATGATGATCAATCATTGATCAGTGATTAATCAATCACTGATGATGTTAGAGTCTTCATGATTGAATTATTTGGCCTCTGAACATTGCTGCATTGTCTGAGGTTTTGAAAGACATTTCAGACCCAAACCATAACATGTGGCCTTCAAAAATGAACAAGGCTGAGCTGATCCAGTGGGCTAAATGTGGACTCCAATGACATGCATGGGCAATGATCTGGAGAGGGCACGCTGAGACCACTATAAACCACTGCATCCTTCCACTTATACTTAATGACCCACCACGTTTTTCATGTTTGAAGAATAAACTTGGAACAAATAAAGCAGGTAAGATGGCATAAGAGGAGAGTAATATAAGTCCAAGGTTTTATTAAATCTCAAAAGCAAAAGAATTTATAGCTGGAGTTGGAGTCTGGGGGGCATGACTTGTCCTCAGTTCAACTTGCTATGGGTAGAGAGGAAGGCTGAGATGGAAAACATGCTCTCCAGAGAGTCACAGTCAAATTCTGCAAGAAATGAACACATTAATAACCACATTAATGGTAAGACTGCCTTCTTCTTCAGATAGCCTCACTCTTCCTGTGACTGAAATGAATTGTGTTGGTCTCCCTTCTTGTTTATTCCCTTGCTCATCAGCAACTGGCTACTTTGGAAGGGAATGCATCAAATTCTGTCCTAGTTAATAATCCATGCTTTGAGACATTTTAAGAGATGTCTTAAGAAAGTGGGCACATAACCAAAATGCCTTGTCCTGTCTAATATGGTATGCTTTTGTTAAAAGTAACATATTACATTTAAATAGCAATTGGTTAGATGTGCTGGAACCAAACGCACAAAACCAATGAAGATAATTCAGACATGTAGTTGAATATTCATAACTATGAAGTGATACCATTTTATAGCATGATGGTAAACAGTTTATTTCAAAATCCCAACTTTCTTGGGAATAAACTAAGAATAATTTTTTCTAATTGTTTACTTAAAATATACTGTATTAGTCTGATTCTCCAGAGAAACACAATGAACAGGAAATGAAGCCTGTCTACATTGGGAAGGGCAAACTGCTTTACTCAAACTACCAATTAAAATGTTAATCTCATCCACAAACACCTTCACAGACAAAACCAGAAGTGTTTAATAGGGGTACCTAGAGACCCAGACAAATTGACACATAAAATTAACTATCAAATATACAGGTTGAATATCCCTTATCTGAAATGCTTGGAACTGGAAGTGTTTCAGATTCAGAGTTTTTTTGTATTTTGGAATATTTGCCTAGACTTTACCAGATTTGAGGATTTCTAATTTTTGGATTAGGGCTTCTCAAGCTGTCCTTTTTTTTTTTTTTTTTGCATTTTCCTTTGCTGTGACATTTTAATAACATCCTGGACAGATCCCATAGCTTTGCAAGAGCTGTCAGTTTTAGAAGTGCAATCCATGTGCCTCTAAAACTCCAATCTCATACTGAATGTCATGCTCTCTCCTCCTTCATTGCTGGCTAGACATTTGGTCCTTGCTCTTTCACTCTTCCCCCCATAGCCAGCACCTTTTGAGATGGGGTGAAGTTTGGTCCTTCAAGGCCTGACTTGTTTGTGGCTAAGGGAGATGTTAGGAAAAACAGGAGAGGCAGATATGTACTTAGGTAACTGATCACTTACTGGTCCCAGGAAGCTCTCTCTTGTCTCTCTGTAGCTGATGATGAAGAACTGGTCTGAGTGTGGATGGGGTGGATGGTTTTCCTGTGGCGTGCTCAGATTTGAGCCAATCCCCTGTGTCTGAGGACTCCAGCAGAGACAAGTCATTACATTGTTCTTTGGCCTCAAAAAGATCTATGCTCTTATGCAGCTGTAAGTAGAATATTACTTGACCAGCAGTAACCTGGCCAGCTCCCAGCTCATATCTCCTCTGTAAGAGCCTATGTTAACCTTCTTTATGTGTAGTCATGGAGTTACTGGACTGCAATTATTCCTCTATCCAGTGAAGCAAAGCTTGAAACTAGGAGTTCCTACATCAATCCTGGGGTTCTTTGCATTATGTTACTTTCTGGCTCTCTCATCTCCTTCTGACATCTCCCAGTCCCAGGAGTTTGTTTTGTGTACCATCTTAGAAAAATCACCTTCATCAGTGACTGCCAAAACTCTTTGCCTCTGGAGTGAACATATCTGCTGGCATCATCTTGTGCTATAACCTTTCCATGGTCTTGTTGTCTGTGACCTGCTACCTGTTGAGAGATCTCTGAGGCTTTCTGTCTACATCTTCACATCTTGTCAATGCTGAGCTTTCCATCTCCTGGGCTCTGTCTGCCTGTCAAAACACCCCATTACCTCTTAATAAACTCTCTCTTACCTGTCACAGCAATTTTCTACTGCCTGTTACTAGAGTCTGGGCTTTCTTCTTTCATCCTTACCCACTGTTGGTCACTTCTTAACCACTAGGTCACCCCAGTACCTGTCCTACTCCAGGGGGTGTATGCAATTCTTGATCTGGACTCTCCCACTAGTAGTTACTCCTTTCAGCCTCTTCATAAAATAGGTGTTAACTTCCAACTTCCTCATCTCTGTGACTTCTCTCAACTTCACTGTTTCCTTCCTCTTCAAAAATCTTCCCGAGTTATGAAAAATCCCCAGAAGGGAAGGGAAGGATGCATAAGAGATCTGAGAATAGTTTTGATTTTTATTTTTGCTTAAACAGAAGCTTTTCTTCATTTCAAATCTAAATATAGTACTAATCCCAGATGTATAATTTCCTGAAAGAAATGATTATTCTAGTTTTGAAGCTAAGGGACATTTCATAGACCAAGTATCAAAGAAAGTGTTTTAGTTAATAAAAAAGGGATTCTGCTTAGCTTTCATTGTCTTATTCCCAAGGTCATGTTATTTCTCTTACCACATGAATATTTAAGTTGACATTTCAATTTTTTGATACAGATATATTATTTTAGTACAGCAGGCTTCTGTATGGTTGGTAGAAAGGTCTGAAAATGCAAGCAGGACTAAACTATGTGAATCTTTGGCCATGCTAATTAGTTTAAACTTTGTTCCTAAGAGTGATAAGGAATCATAGAAAGATTCTTCGTAGATACGAATGAGATGATCAGATAATCCTATTTTCATTTCCTAAAAAAATCACTTATGGGCAATGTGATGAAAAGATGAATGTATAAAAGTAGAGGTGTTTGAAATCTATACTGGAGTTCATAACCACAAATAGACAATAATAATAAAAATAAAGACAAAAATAAACATAGGGTGGAGGAACAGTGGACAGAATATAAATCAGCACAGGGAAGTTCAGCCATGCATGTGGTTCCCATCAATCAGGAAAAAGAAAAACGTTTTAACTTAATATACCCAGTTGGTGATTGATTATGTATTCAAGTTTCAGAGAGGAGATACTAAAAGGATAAAAGGTACAGATTATGTTAAGTCAGTTCAAGAGATGCTATGAAGTCTATGATTTTGCAATAATAATGATTATTGTGCTTAGTTAAAAGTTTCTGTAAAAACAGAAATGCTGTACGTATGTAGAAAAGATCTAGAGATGAAGCTATTTCATGAAACAACTGGATATCAGGTCTGGGCACCAAAAATCCTATTTTCAAACTTAATAGGCATCTTAGGGTAAATATTGCATAGAATTTTAGGATTAATGGTCTTTATCTTAATGTATGGGAAAAAAAATACCTGGAAAGCTGCACCCTGCGAGGGCAGCATAATCACCCTGAGAAGAAGAAATTCAAGGTACCTCGTGTACTTGTGTCACAAGGTAGCTTGTGACACTTATTCATTTTGTGCCATTGAAATATCATCTACTTCATTCTCTAGAAAATTTGAACAGTTGCCTCAGAAAGAAGACTTTTTTTAGGAGTTTAATGATGCACAGTGAAAGGATGCTTACAGGAAGACAGACTAATAATCCTGAGGTCTCCAGGACTCAAATAAACAGGCAGAAGCACAATTTAACTAGAAGGAAAGAACCCAAGAAAAGAAGAAAAAGGAAAAGAAAACAAATGAAAAGAAAAGAAAATTCAGGTCTAGAAAATAACACTTGATTGAACTACTACCAAGAAAGAGGAACAAAACTGGAGAGGCCTCCATAGACAGTGGAAGCAATGTAGACCACATTGTCATGTGCTGTCTAGACTTCCCCAGCAGGTGACTTGAATGGCTTCTAGCTTTGAGGAGGATCCAGAGCAAGAGAGGGACTTGCTGCTGTGCTGTGCTGTGCTGTGCTGTGCTGTGCTGTGCTGTGCTGCAGTAGAAGCAGCTGCTTTCCACTTTGTCCTTATTATTGAGCTTATCCAATGATGCTACAAGTGTTGGCACAGACGAGGAGGCTCTACAGAGTCTACAGCAGATCTCAGAAGAGTATTAGGATGGGTGTTGTTAGAATTTAGATATGAAGTGCCCCTCAAAGACTTGTGTATTGAAGGCTTATTCCTCAATGCAGCAATGTCCCGAGGTGAGGCTTTTAGGAAATGATTGGACCATGAGGGCTGAAACCTCATCAGTGGGTTAATCCATTTGATGGATTAATAATTTGAATGGACTATTGGGAGGTGGTGGGAACTGTAAGAGGTGGAGGGAGTAGATCACTGGGGACATGCCCTGGAAGGTTAATTTTTGGCCTGGCTCCTTTCCATACCTCCCTCCCCTGCTTCCTGGCTGCCATGAGCTAAGCAGCTTTCCTGCACTTGCCCTTCCTCTATGATGTGCTGCTTCACCTCAGGCCCAAAGCAACTGAGCCAGCTGACCATGGACTGAAACCATGAGTCAAAATAAATATTTCCTTCTTTAAGTTATTTTTGTCAGGTATTTTGGTCATGGCAATAAAAACTGACTAACACAGAGGTATCCAGGATATGTGTCAATTAAAAAAATATTTAACGAGAGCCTAATATGGGCCAGGATTGTTCAAGGAGCTTGTAATATGGCAGTTAACATGAAAGAAATGACATCATGCAATTTACATTCTAATAGGGAGAAAAGCCAATAAAAATATCAAATTATTTAGTATATTAGAAAGTGATAAATGCTATTTATTTATTTATTTTTATTGTGATACTGGGGATTGAACCCAGGGGCATTCTATCTCTGAGATATACCCCCAGCCCTATTTTATTTTTGAAACAGGGTCTCACTAAGTTGTGGAGGGCCTTGCTAAGTTGCTGAGACTGGCTGCTAACCTGTGATCCTTTTGTCTCAGCCTCCCAAGTACTGGGATTACAAGCATGCACCACCACATCCAGCTGTGATAAATGCTTTAGAAAAAGAAAAAAATAGTAGAGTAGGATCAGGAGTTCTAGTGGTAAAGGAAAAGGCTGGGCTTCCTTAGGAATCTGCAATTTGAGCAAAGGACTGAAGATGTAGGGATGAGGAGCATTTCTGAGAAAGGAAACAACCCAAGCAAAGGACTTAGGGCAAGAATGTGCATACATTGTGTGTTTGAAGAACAGCATGTAACTGAAGAGAAAAAGGTGAAAGGGAACTCAAAAGTCAGCAAAGTAATGGCTGGCCAGTCCAATATGACCTTTACATAAGTTATAAGAGAAAGAGGATTTATAGGTTTGATACCAATTATAGACAGTTTCTATGTGTGTGAGGGGTGGTCACGAAGGACAGTGGTAAAGGAAAATTTTCCCAGTGGTGAACCTCATGTGACACTTCTTACTGTCACTCTTTTTGGAAGAAGAGACTAAGAGACTATGATACAAATCCAAGTTTATTCACAGGCTGTGAAAAACAGTTGTTGCAACACAAAAGAAGCAGGGAAAATATTGAGAGGGTCAGGAATTCTCTGGAGGACTGTTGGCTACTCCATATCTAGTGGTAGAAGTCAAGAAAAGTGTGTGTAGGTGTTATGCATTCTGGATATTAAGGATTAAGGCCATCAAGAATAAAGGTTTGGGTTTCCCATTGGGCAAGAATATCTACCTGCTGGATGTAGATAGAGGCTTATCAGGTAACCAGGAATGAAACACCTGCTGAACAAGGGTGCTGCATTCTGCCATACATTAAAGTTGGGATAAAATCTGAAGGTAAGTAAACCTGTCTACTATCACATACTAGCTGTGGAATGTTGGACAAGTTACTTAGCTCTCCTAAATTGCACTTAATTTATAAATCAGAGCTAATTAAAGTACGTTGGTGAGAATATTGCTGAGAGGAATAAATGAGATGACACATGCATAGAATTTAGCGCAGTGTAAGCTGGGTATGGTGATCCACTCCTGGTAAAACCAGTATTTGGGAGACTGAGACAGGAGGATCACATGTTTGAGGCCAGCCTCAGGAACTTAGTGAGACCTTATTTCAAAATAAAAATAAAAAGGGTTGGGGGTGTAGCTTGGAGGAGAATGCCCATGGGTTTAATTCCTGGTACCCCTCCCTTCAAAAAAAGAACTTAGTAAAATGTTATTTTATCATTAGAAAAACCAATATAATTTACTCTTATATGTAGCATTATGTAGCATTATTATTTAATTGGCCTTAGATAGAAACATAGATAATTTATCTGTAGCCAGGAAAATGGAGTGAGTCCAGATGCTAATAACTGGGGGTCTATGGAAGTCCTCTTTTTATAGCTTCAATTTACTCAGTGAATTAGAAAGAAGAAATCATTAACTGAAAGTGGGAGAAGGGAGAGGATATACTGAAGGTTTAAAAAGAAATTAAAGTGCAAAATACTATCCAGAATTTTAGAGAGAGCATGGACTTAGAATATACATATTGATTGCCTACAGGACGTCATGCCTTTTGCACAATCAAGAAGTTGGATCTTGCTACAGACTGAGTCTTAGGAGAGAATAAATCCATAAACCATGTAATATCATGTTCACACTATATAGGAGTCAGGTGACCCTTTGCCGAGGGTCATGATTGGAATATCACAATTGAAATATCTTCCTAGGGCCAAGTGTGATGGCATATGCCTACTGTAATCCCAGTACTTGGGAGGTCTAGACAGGCATATTGCAGGTTCAAAGCCAGCTTCAGCAATTTAGCAAAGCTCTCAGCAACTTAGCAAGACCCTGTTTCCAAATAAAAAATAAAATAAAATTGGGCTGGGGGTATAAGGAAGAAGGATGGAAAGTCTTCCTAACCTTAAAGTCTGGGGTGCTCTGTCATCAGGAAGAAGTTTTCAAGCACATCTTGATGTCATAATTAGAAAGAAGGCAAGGGCTTATAGCCCACACCTAAAGCGTGCCTTCTCCTGCTGATGTACTATTCCCACCCGACCCAGACCAATGGCCTCACTCTTACATTTCTTAGGTGCAGTTATCTGAGGAAAAGAGGAGCTGGAACAGGTTCTAGAAAATGAGTCGTGAATAATTAAGTAGGGTCTTATCATCAGGACCAGAAATGGAGAGTCTAGTGTTGGCAGCTGTGACAGCAATGTCTGCAACACCCTGTGTTTGTGATGTGACCTTGGTTGTGGTCCTGACAGCTACCTAGCTTTCCTCGTTCCTGCTTGTTTGTTAAACCTTGTTCTCTTAAGTTCCTGGAGATTGCATGGACTACCTGGTATCATGTCCATAAATCCACCTACTTTTTAAGCAATCCAGCATTGATTTCAGTTGCTTGGAACTGGGAAGGCTGACAGATACAGTGATGAAAACGACTCTCATGGAAAGTGAAAAGATCACCAACCTTAAAAACAATGTAAGGTAATCCATTGGAAGGACATACTGTGACACAAAGAGCGCTCAGTCTAATGAATAACCAAGAACATGAGAGAAAAATGCTGGCAAATAACACGAGTTTCAGAAATTAGCTGGAACCCATGTTATATTCCATGAGATAGGACTATAACCCCATCTCAGTTTACCACAGACTATTGAAAATCCTCATCCATTTTATAGAGGTGAAAGGAGACAACATATAAAACTGCTAAGCATATAATAGAAACTCAATAAATAATAGTTTCATTAAGCAACTGAATTGGGTTCATGATGCCGTAAGTAATCACACACATGCTTCCTTCTGAACAAAGCAGAAAAGAGTGATTCCTTGCATGTAGATTGCTGTGATGACGTATCATCATTAAATAGGAAAGTCAACATCTATAAAATGTGCATGTAAAAGGTCTAAGCCTTCTGAGGTGGTCTGGCGTGAGAGTAAGGAATCATATCCCAACAAATGTTATTGGGCATTGCCAAGTACTGAAGCTGTACAGGCTTAGAGCATGTTCTTCAGAGTCAAGACCCATCCCGGAATGCTGCCACTTACTAGTTAAAAAATTGAAGTTAAAAAATTAAAGCATGCAAGTCCCTTCCCTAAACTTCAGTTTTTCATCTGTAAATGGAAGTATATACTACACCCATCTCAAAGAGTTGCTATCAGCCGGGCGTGGTGGTGCACGCTTGTAATCCCAGTACTTGGGAGGCTGAGACTGGAGGATCTGGGTTCCCAGCCAGCCTCAGCTATTTAGTGAGGCCTCCACAACTTAGTGAGACCCTGTTTCGAAATAAAAAATAAAAAATAAAAAATAGGGCTGGGGGTGTAGCTTGGAGGTAGAATGCCCCTGGGTTCAATCCCCAATACCATAAAAAAAAGAGTTGCTATGAGAATTAAATGAGATAATGCGAGCAAAGCATTCAGCATAGTATTACTTTATAATTAACAAATCAATATCTGTTCTCCATTTATTTAATTGACCTACTCATTGCAGCCTACTTTTTTATTTGTGATAGCTTTCCATTAAGCAACATATAGAATGAGTCCTGTTTGGTAATGCTTTAGTGACTTTGGAGAAGCAAAAACTGTATTGTGGAAAATTAATAATTTTATTATAACAATTGTTATAACAATAAGCTTACTGCGTTGAAGCATATCTTAGACTCCTCATAACAATAAAAGAACAGGAACCTTCTAAAGGGAAAGATCACCATACCGTTGTCCCTTGACAATTACCTTAGTAATCATACCAGAAGAATCTTCAAGGTGCTCAATATATAATAATAACCTGTATGGGCTCCTCTGTCTCTGGAATAGCTAGCTGGAAGTCAGTGCTGCCTAGATCATGATAGCTTTGAGGGTTCATCTCTCTCTAGATCATGAAAGCTTTAAGAGGGTTTCTCCCCCACTCCTCTCTTCCCATTGTCCAATACAGGGTACACACTCAACTCAGTTGGGGGCAGGATGGAGAGAGAATAAAAGTAACTAGTATCAGTGATTGCTTAAGAGGGCTATGCTTGTTCCTCAAGAAAATTAGTTACCATTTATGAACAATGGCCAAAAATGGCAGGAAATACTGAAGAGAGCTTACATAGAGAACACAGAACATCAGCATCACAGACTGTTTAATTCATACAGGAAGGAGTTCTAAGTAGAAGAAAAAATATATCATGTCATCGTGAAAATAAGAGGTTTCCCTTAGGATTTATTTAAAATTAGTCTAAGTAATTGAGCCATACAAAACATTAAGAAGTCACATTTTAACACCTAGGAAGTCACACTATTAATTGGTAAAATCAAATTGAAAGAGGATAAACAAGCCGAGATCAAACCTTATGATTCTTTATGCAATTGTGAAGACTTAATTTCAGGATAGGAAAGTACTCAGAGTATTTTGTAATTACAAACCAATAAGAAGATCCATCCAGGAGGAATAATTATATAATTTCTGCATGGCTTCATTGTGCCAGGCTTGGAGAACGGCAATAAATAGAATCCTCTATCATTATGACTGCTGCCGGCAATGACTCACCATTACAACTGGGACCACATCCTAGAAGAGGGTTTTTTCTTGTTGTTGTTTTGTTTTCCCTTTGTGTATCACAGAAAGAAATTAAGCAGACTACAGTTCCTAGTAACTTAAAAATTTTGTAGAAAACCCCCCAAACTTGATTCCATTTCTGAGATTCTTGGCAGTAATAAGGTCAGCACTGCAGTTAAGCTATAAGGTTAAAAATACAAGAATTTTCTGGGTTTTTTTTGCGGTACTGTTTTAAAAAATATTTTTCATTTGTCTTAAAGCGCTGGTCTTAACTGGTAGAAAATTAATTCATATTTTCAGTGACCTGCAGCTCATGAATATTTATGATAGCAAATGCCATCTGTGTAAATAACTGGGGTTCAGTTCCTAAATTCTTGAGACCCACACTATAAATCACATTAAGAAACATTTGATTTGCATGTGTTTCAATCAATGAATATTGCACCAACCTCATTAAAAATCTGTGTATTATTAAAAAGAAATGATGGCATGAAAAGTGTAAAAAACATGATAAGAGATAACGAAGAAACAATATGACTATAAACAAGTTACTCCAGAAACAAAAATAAAAGCCTTAACCTTTTAGCCCTCTGTTTATCTCAATGTGAATCAAGAATTTGTAAGTTTTTGTCTGTCCTATAAGCTACGAGTACTTAATCAGTGTCATTACTATTTCTAGCAAAATAGTAATGCTGGTGGCTGGAGAAAAAAAAAAATGTGGCATTTCCTTTCAGTAAAAGCCTTGGTAATCTTTCACCACAAACAGGCTCAGCCTCAGCTATTTTCCCTGAAGGAGATACATACTAAAGCATTAAAGGGCAGCAGCGGTGATCAGCCCATTATAAGCCACGCTGTAATATAGAATCTTGCTCATGTTTACCCTATAATCTATCTTCAGTTTAACTTACATGTTTTAAACTCCCATGCTAGAGATTTTTTTTTTTGAGGTACCAGGGATTGAACCCAGGGGCGTTTTACCTCCGAGCTACACCCCTGGCCCTATTTTTTTATCCTTTATTTTGAAACCAGGTCTCACAAAGTTGCAGAGGGCCTCAGTATGGAGAGAGAGAGAGAGAGAGGGAGAGAGAGAGAGAGAGAGAGAGAGAGAGAGGGAGAGAGACAGAGAGAGAGCTGAGGCTGGCCGCGAACCCGGATCATCCGGTCTCCGCCTCCCAAAGTACTGGGATTACAAGTGTGCGCCACCACGCCCCGCGCCCATGCTAGAGATTTAAAGACAAACAAAACCAGTTCCTGAGCTCAAGGACCATACAGTCTCTGAAGTTCTACACAGGGTAATTTAAGTTCCAAACTCTCTGCCCTGTGGGTAATCAGCTATCCATCTCAGCAAATAGCCACGTTCAGATTGCCTGCTGTAGATCCCAGTTCAACACTAACCTGTCTTTTTACCACTGATGAATTACTGGCAAAGCATATCTCTGAACCAAAATGAACAAAAGTCATTACAATAGATGGTTCACGTTTCACAGTATAACTTATTATTACCCCATCCAAAGGAATTTTTTAAGATAGGAAATGATTCCAGAAGGCTTGGTATACCAAGCCTGACCAAGTCTTCTACCATCTTCCTGCTTCCTCTGCCTTCCTTTTTGGGGCTACCAACACAACACACCTCCAGTCTGGTCATTATGCCCTACCTTAGATGAGATTCTAGAGCGTGGCGTTGGGTGGCACTGCCCCCTTAGAGGTTCTGACTGTTCTCTGTGACAAACAGCCTCCTGTCACTGAATGTTCAGGGACATGGAAGCAGAAGCCCTCTAGCTGGTTATTGAACCGGGCCTGCAATTGCATATCACTTCCGTAGGGGATATTCTGAGTTTCCTCAAAGGGAACTGGTTTGGGAGAAGAAACTAGAAGGACTTCTGAGAGAAAAGATGTCCCAGCATGAGTGTACCTGGGTGCAGGCTATGGGAAGGAGGAGCAAAGGTCTAGGGAAAAAGAGACTGTGTCCCACTGTGTGGAAGCCATATTGTCACCACCACCCACCAGTGCTCTGGTAGGTCAGAGCATACAAACCCCTGACTTCTGGAATGTTGGTTCGGCTTTTGTCCCAACCTTTCCCTTTTGTCCCTGTAATCACTGTGAGTGTCTGTAAAGTCCCTGGCAGCAGGGATATTGCTGCATAAATGACTGCCTTGGAGAACAACTGAGTAGTGCCAGTCTACCGAAATGCAGAAAAACAGGAGGGGAGGCATTGGGCAAAAAATCAAGGGAAAAGGATTTGATAATTTGACTAGAAAGGACCATTCACTAGTTGAATGACTTTTCTGTTTCCTTTTTTATGTGCAAAGTAGAGAAATGAGTAATAATACCATGTTTCGCAGCATTGTTGGGATGCAATGGCTAGGAAAGTGTGTTGTAAGATGCAGCAACTTGTAAGCAGGTTAGTAAATATTACTCCATGGTGAGAGTGAATAAGATTATGTACAGTTCTTAACAATATAGCATTTGCTTCATACTACCTCTCGTTGTTGCTCTTCCTTTGCAGTTATTGGTTAGAAAAAACTATGGATGAGTGCTAATAATAAAATATTAATTGCAAAAAGCAAGATTGAAAATTTTATAAGCAGAGTGATCTTAACATCATTAAAATGCATAAGATAAAGGGGGAAACCAGAAGAATATATATCAAAATATTACTCATCTCTCTGTGGAGAAATTACAGGTTTAGAAGGGAGATTTATTGGAATGTCTGAGCCCGTTCCTTAGTCCACTTGCTTGCAATGGAAGCAATTCTGTTTGTTCATCATAATCTTCCACCCCAGCCTGGGCTGCACCTGAGAGGTGGTCTGCTGACCTAAGTTGGGCCCATGAATCTCTTTCTAAAGAATGTAGTATAGAATGGAGAGAGGCTATGATAAGTGGGCTTTTTTTCTACAAAGCTGGGCCATAAATTCTAAAACGTGGACATACTTTTGTGTGCTTTCTGTAACATGGGCTGAAAAGATGGAACCACCAAAGACTGTGGAGAACACAGCAGAAGTGTAGAGAACAGGGTGAGGCTACAAGTGAGTCCTAATGAACTCTGAGGCTTTGGAAACATGTGCATTCCTACCATAGATTCTCTAACATACCTCACTCTACCTTCAATGAATGCCACTTTTTACTTTATCTAATTTGATTGTGCTTTCTGAGTGTTTTACCAAATGCAGAGAATTTTTGTCTTTATTTTTATAAATTTTCTATGGTGGACACACACTTCTTTTATAAATAGAAAAAATAATTAAGAAAAACCTATGAATATGAGAAGTGTTCGGAAAAGTAAGATGATTTTGCAATCACTCAGAAGAATGGTTTTGTAGATCAGGTGTAAGAAATGACCTTTACCCCAGGACTCACTAGTAGAAACTGGGGCCCACTGCAGAGTAGTAGCCACTTCTTAAGTCTCCAGATTCAAATTAACATTAGTAACATTAATAGCGTATTAATACAAAGCCACAGCCTACTTGATCTCCACTCACATTCTTCTTGCAACTGAGTACTTTCTTATAGTAGCCATGGACTTAGTCCAAAAAAGCTCTTTGCAAAGAAAGTACTAAAAGCAGTGTGATTTCCTTGGCTTGCTCTCTTCACTTGGTTCAAACACATTAATTTGCCAACTCAACAGAAATCTGTTCTTTTCTATTCCAGTGAAGTAGCAGAAAAATTTGAACAGAACTATATAGCATTTGGGTCTTCTTTTTCTTTCTCAAATTAAATGCTAGTGAATTTGAACACTTTCAGGATAAATCCCAGGTTGTTAGGAATTATAAATTTTTTCTATGCATTTCTTGTTTTTTTTCCTTTAAGTCTGAAATTAAGTTTATTTTTATTGTGACTTCAGTATAAAATAGAGAAGTCAAGATCCAGATAGGGAATTTTGAAGAACCAATGCTTTTCAAGTCTACTTAAATTGTCCCTTATCAGCACAGGAAAAGAGCAGTGTTAGTTAGCTCTTCACTATCGTTTAGGAAGCATCTCTGTAGAGTATTTCAACTTAGTTTTAACTGTGAGAAACACCATTTCTGAATATTCTATTTTAAACAAGCATAAATATAAGTATGTCTCTGGCTGATTTTTTTATTCCCTCTAACAATAGGAAAGACTGCTGTTAGCTATGAGAAAGTAACATCTAAAGGTTATTTTCCTTTTTGACTGAGAGAATTAAGTTGATTTATCATCTGTTATGGCCAAGAATATGTCTCTAGGCTGAGTGTACAATTAGACACAGTCCTTTTTCAAGTGCAGAAACATGGAGAAAAAAACACCACAAGCCTTTCAAATACATTTTTTATTCTAAATAAAGAGATCTAATTTAGGTCTTAAGTGGGAGATTCACAAATATCTATACCTTCCAGCTGCATTGAAATTAAATTACCAAGAGTGATATTCCTATTTGGCAAATCCAAGAGGGACTGCAGCAACACAGGCTGATCCAGCTTCAATCTTTGAAATCTGATTTAGCAAAGTCAATTATTGGCCTGATTTCAAATTGCTATGGTTTTCATTCCCTTTTTTGTTATTTTTTATCCTTGATTCCTGCTTATATATTTCTTTATTTGGGTCTTCATACTTTGTTTGCCTCTTTTTGTTGTTTTACTTTCTATTTAGTGACAAACTTTCTCACCATTCAAGTTAGCAAGATCTTCATCAAAAATAAGAAACGTGAGGGTCAAAGTGCCTCCAGAACTGTCCTTTTTTTTCACACTAGGATAACTGTTTCATCCTTGCAGAGGTATGTTGTCCTAAGGACCACAAACCTCTGAGGAAGTTCTCAATGTCTGAAGCTTCCACAGCATCACAAGGTGTGGCCCTGAGCCCTCCTATGTCCTAGGTAGCATCTGTCTGGGAGAGTAACAATGTCTGAGTCTCAGTGCTATCGACTATTGATGCAGGAAAAGGCCCAGTACCTCATTCTCTTACTTTACAGATGAAGTAAACAAAGGTCCAGAAAAGAAAGAGCAACTTGCCCAAGTTTATCTAGTTTTGGGGCCTGAACTCGGGGTTCCTGATTCCCTGTGTAGAATTCTTTTTTTCATCCTATTTGGCTTTGGCAGACTGTAATCAATTTTCACTTTTAAAGCTATGTTTTTTCCTTTCTTAATTTATTCCTCAAAGAGCAACACATTCTCAGAGGTTTATAGCTTTGTGTCATTATCGAGCAATCAATATCACTCTTGGAAAGAAACTCAATAAAATGTTCTATCAAAGAGTTTTAGCTGCTTCTTGCAGGGGTCTCTTAAGTCCATCGAACATACCACTTTTGTAAATTATATTAGCCAGCTAACTCTCACTAACAATATAGGCAGAAAGAAGGAGAACAGAAGGTGGAGGAGGTAATGAATTTACCAAGAACCCAATAGTGCCAGGAATCTTATGAGCTAGGCAACGTGTTTCCCATTTTACAGAAGAGAAAGCTGAGGTTAGAGATGCTGAGCAATTTTCACAAGGATCTACTTTTATGGCAGAGCTAGGATCTCAACCTGAACCACTTTGATTCCAAAGCTCATGTTCCTTAAACCAGATGTTTGTAAACCAAGTAGAAAGAGAGGAAGGGGCTCTTTAAAAAGATCTAAAATTTTATTCATTAACACTGCTTTTTAAGTCCCTGACATAAAAAAATTTCCTGAATATTCCCTTTGGCCCTTTGGCAGTGTTCCCATAGAAGAAGGTCAAGTACTTAAAAGATTCCTTTTAGACATGTTGTTAATAAATAAAGCCTTGTTATTTAAACCTTTGGATGCTTTTGTCCGTTGAAGATGTCACTGATTTTCTCTTCCTCATAGGGAAATGTACACAAGGACATGAATGCCCTGGAAAAATATAAAAACTTCAGAGTAGCTCTGTTCTTTTGGTGCCAGGGTGACTTTTGATTGGCTCCAGAGGTCACCTTCATCACATCTGAGTTCATTTGTCAATCCCAGATGGCTCATCAGAAGAGAATAAGCAGTAAGCTGTGCACCACTGATTATTCATTTTAGGAAACTCATTTTTAGATAACTTTTTACAAGACATGCAACAAATGGATAACAGAAATGTTTCTGGAAAGACAAATGCAAATAAAAGTTTGGTTTAAATCTTTTTAAAATTCATAATTAATAATGACTCTCTTACAATTATTAATGGTAGCCACTAACATATAGAGTTCAACAGTTGACTAAATATTTTCACATATATAATCTCATTCAATTTAACATCCTTCAATAAAATTCAAACACCAAGTGAATATTAATCTATGTTATGAATTGGGCTAGGAACTGGAGATAGAAAAATAAATAAGAAATTGCCCTGTCTGTATAGAACTCACTATTATTATTATTATCACTATCATCATTACCTTCCGTAATGTAGTAGTTAAGTAAAGTTCAGAAATTAGAATAGACTTGTTCATTGAGTCCATTTATATCCAGAGCTGAAACTGGAGTTGTTTGGTACCCAAAGTTATTCTTGTCTTTTTACATGTGTTTCACCTGAGGGTGGGAGTAGAAATTTAGAGGAAAGCAGTCATGGACATATTTTGTTTAATTATTTCCCTTAATTTATTAGCTTTTAGTTCATGATTTTTATAAATTTGGAATTTTTAAGGAAATGTGCACCCTTATTATCTCTCTTGCTATGTTTTACATTAAGGAAAACTACTTATCTTTTTTTTTTTTTTTTT
>PVJS01019624.1:0-33515 GCA_004027185.1 Glis glis
AAAAAAAAAAAAAAAAAAAAAAACAAAACAAAAAACAAACTAACAGGCAGCTCAATTGCAGCTTTAACAAAATTTTATTTCAAAGTCAGTAGGAAATAGAAAAAGAGAAGAGGAAAAGCAGCATGCCTGGAAGACATGCTGGAGAGCCCAAAAGTGGAACTCTCCCCTCTCTCGGACCCCAGCCCCTTAGATACAATTTTTACAATGGTATGTTCTTATCGGCGTTACCAAGGCAGGAGCTAGTAACTTATTCCTTAGGCAGGTGGTGCCTTTTAGTCTGCTAAGTGCACTTACTAAGTGCAGAGGTCACTAATCTACCTTGTTTTTACCCCTATTGTATTGGGCTGTATTGGTTGTCTATCAACTATGGGCACTTTGGTGTAATGCATGGAATTTACCTTTCTCATACGGAGGCCGCATCACAAAGAATAGGAGGTAAACAGAGGTACTAGCTGTAGTCATCGCAGCTGTGTATAACCTCTAAGAGCAAGCATAAGGCCCTTGCTATCTTTATGGTTTTAAAATGCACTAGGCAGAGTCACTGTGATCTTAGGGCTAAAGCCTTAACTACCTCTATGGTGTTCTTAAGTCTCTGCGTGCTTCTAAGGCTAGAGGCTTCAATTGTCTTTACATTCTTACTATGGGTTAATCATTAGAACAAAGGGGCAGAAGAAGAAGGGAGGAATGGACAGAGCTACAGCCTCTCCCTGCTTGAATGACTGCCTTTTACATTTTATTAGAAATTAATATCAGAGCAATTTTCCCAAACCGCCACAAGGCCGTCTAGGGGAGGGGCTCAGAGACCTTGTCAAGAGCAGTTCCAGTTGAGAAGTGGGAACGAAACGTAAGCCAGGGCAGAATTTAGGCTAATACCTGAAAGAGAGGCCAGGGAATGGAAGAGTTGAGCGCAGAAACTTCACAGACGTGGGCAGAAACAGCCCTGGGGCACAGTGTCAAGAGAGGACGTCTAGGCTGAGAAAGCGGAGATGCTCACGGGCTCACGAAGCTGATGCAATAGAGAGGAGAACATAATGGAACCAGGAAAGACAGGGAGAGACCTCAAGAATGCAACGCAAGTCAGGCGTGGTGGCGCATGACTGTAATCCAGTACTTGGGAGGCTGAGACAGGAGGATCCTAGGTTTGAGGGCAACTGCAGTAACTTAGTGAGGCCCTCAGCAACTTAGGAAGGCCCTGTTTCAAAATAAAATTAAAATAGGGTTGGGGGTGTAGCTTCAAGGTAGAATGCCCTTGCGTTCAATTCCAGTATGAGAGATAGATAGACAGATAGATAGATAGATAGATAGGTAGATAGATAAGGGGAGAAAAAAAAAAAGAAAGAAAAAAGAGAGATCCACAGCATGGGTTAGTCTTCTATTGTACTAGAAAGGAAAGTAGAAAAATCCATACAGATACGGACAGATTTGTAGATTAAGTGCTGACATGGAAGGTGAGAGAATTCTAGTGAGATTGTTTGTGGCTTCGCAACTAAAAGTTAAAAATTCTTAGCCAGGCATGGTGGGACACACCTGTCATCCCAGAACTTGGGAAGATGAGACAGGAGGATTGCAGGTTCGAGGCCAGCCTCAGCAACTTTTGAAACCTGTTTCAAAACAAAAGAGTAAAAAGGGGCTGGGGGTGTAGCTCAGAGGTAGAATGCCTGTGGGTTCAATCCCCAGTACCACAAAATAAAACCAAGTAAAAAATACAAATAGTTCTAGAAGCCAAAATGATAAGATGCAATAGAACACGTGAGTTTATTTTTCAGCACATTGGGCTTTGAAAAGAAGACTTTTCAGAGACCCCTGGAGTCATTAGCTGACGACTGTATAGGAGGAGGCTTGAGAGATAGAACTGGTATCAAATCTTGGCTTCATCAGTTATGAGGTATATGACTTTATGGGAGAGTTTTATGTATTTTTTATTGACTGGGGGTTGAACCCAGAGACATCCGACTTCTGAGCTACATCCCCAGTCCTATTTTATTTTATTTTTTAAAATTTTAAACAGAGTCTCACTAATTTGCTGATGGACCTAGGTCGCTGAGGCGGGCCTCGAACCTGGAATCCTTCTGTCTCAGCCTCCCAAGTACTGGGATTACAGGCATGTACCACCATGCTGGGCTATGAGTGTGCTATTAAAATTCTCTCAGTCTCTACCACTTCATCTGTAAAATGGCAATTTCCACATATTAGCCTGTCAAGGTTCTGGATAACATATATACAAATGAAGTATTCTTGAAAAGATAAAGGAAACACAAAAGCAGCAATCCGAGATGGGAGAAAAAGAGAGGCGCAGTATCATGGATGTCAATGAAGGAAAGAATCCCAAGGGTGAAAAGTAGTCCCTAGATTTGCATGAGACAGAATGATGAGAGCAGATCCCAGTGGAGAGAAGGCCACTGTATTTACTCATGAAAATGTCACCGATGACCTTCAACATTATGGTTTCCTTGAGATGGCAGGCATCAAAATCAGAATGTATGGACTTTGTATGTAAGTGAACAGGGAGGAAAGAAAGACAGACACTATGGGGTGCTTTCTCAAGAATTCAAGGGGTTAAGTAAGAAGAAAGAGAAACCAGTAGTGCAAGAGTAGAGTTAGAACAAGAGGAGGCTCTGTTAGTATGAAGGAGAGAGAGCCGTGCGGTAGGCACATGGAAAGTGATTATACCAAAGGAGAGAAGGCGCAGGAGAGAGCGCCCATGTATGCAAAGAGCAAGCTCTCAAGGGCTGCGTGAAGCCAGGACTTTGGAAAAGTGGGTTCATTTCTGCTCTTACAGACAGAGGGAAGAACAGCATAGGAGCTGAAGGGGCCAGGTTGTCGGCTGCTCTCAGCTGGAACGAATGTTCCCTGTGAATCAGAATTGCTAGAAAATTGCAAAAACTGATAAACGGAATGACTGTAAGAGCATCAGACTTGGGTAGACTGAGAAGTGCTGACAAGTCTTCCAAACTAGGATTTACCCATGTGGAAGATGGTTTCCTAATAGCCTAATGGGGGCCACACTTCTTGGCTCTCAAGACACAGCAATGCCAGCGTCTTGTTCTTTGTTTATTCTTTTCGCATGATCTTTCCCAGACAGGATCCAGGACACCAGATCAGGTCTCTCCTTCCTAGAATGCCACTGAGTTTCTAATCCACCATGCTGAAATGTCTCCCACATCACTTGGCCACTCTGAGACTTGTTTCGGTATTCCTGAACTCTTGATTGACTCACAAAGTGTAGCTACTCCTGCAGTCAGATAATCAAATCTACTGTGAGTGGAATTTATTCTCTGAATTCTTAATAGAAAACCTTAGTCTATTGCCTCTATGAAGATCAGTAACGGGATATAGCTAAACATCAACCGATTCACAGATTGATGTAACAGGTGCTCATCTTGGAAAGAGCTTCCCATCAGAGTCCTCTCATCCATCTCCCTCTCTCGTCTGCCCCTCCAGAAGGCTCGAGATGTACAATGGAAATGCTTCTAAGACAAGTTCTCCCCATCATGGCCTCCAAGCCCATAAGCCATTTCATTAATCAGCTGGCATTCCCCAAACCTCCAGGTTGTAAAAGGAGTCTATTTATGAAATATCTGGCTACAGTGTATAATCAACAATGCCAGAGCGGACTAAAAACAGACTAATTTAATAAGCAATTCCTTTCCCCTACACTGTTTAAATTTACATAATCAACTGGCTATAATATTTAGCATACTTTTAATGTTTCACATTTGTTTACACTACAGTTCTGTGCCTCCAACTTCTCCATTCACCAAAATATTGATTGGCCTACGAAGGGTACAAAATAGCAACTATTCCAAGGGTAATCATTACGGGAATGTGAAGGAAGGGAGAGGTGGGGCTACTGTATTTTTCTTGTTAATTACAAACCTAATATTCTATTAAAATGTATGAGATGACAAAAATCTCAGCAAACTCTTTAAAGCTATTAGCAGAAGATAAAGTATTCTTCCAAAGTATTAATATTAGCATCACTAAAATAGTTTCATCAAGTGTGCATTTATCTCCAGATTGGAAACAATAGCAGCCTGAAGGAGAGAAATACCCCTGAGTATTGTGGTATGAAAACCAACAGCAGTTTTAGAGCCACATAGAGTCTCCTTGTGGCTTCATAACCAAAGGAAAAAAAATTCTCGAAGCCACAGTTATAAGATATAATAGAGAAAATGAGTCTATTTTTCATCACCTTGGGCTCCGAGAAGAAAACATTGCAGAGTTTATCTCGATAAGGAAAGAGCTCAGATATCAAAATACATTAACTCGGCTTTAATTGATTTAAACAGATCCAGAGCTTTCTAAATGCACATGATGTTATTTCTGCATTAGTGGACAAAATAGATCTGTGTCAGATTGCAAAGCTCTAGCTCGTATCTCTGTCTGGGATATAGAGATAAAATTCTCCATTTCTTAGTCTCTCTTAGAAAACACATGCCCACACACACACACAAACGCATGCACGCATGCACACACACACACACACACACACACACACACACACAGGCACACACAGAGACCTACATATTTATCAGCTTTAGCTAAATAGTTTCTTTATCGTCACTATGTCTTTTGGTAACATCAATACATTGTTTTTCTGTAGCTCAGAATGCTGTAATCAGGGAACACTAACAACAGATAACCACAGCCCAAGTTTCTTCTATACCATAAAAATAAAATCCGTACTTCAACCCCTCCAAATCCTCAACTGAAATGATTTCTTTCATCTGTTTCTTCCTCTCTGTTCTTCCCTGTTTCTGTAGCATGGTTTTAAAAAGTCAGAGATGAAGTCCTGCAGGGTAGAACCACCTGGGGTGCTCCCCAACACCACCTCCCATCTCTCACTCACAGATGAGGATGCTAGCTCAAGGAGAAGTGACTTATCCCACAACTTGTGTATGGAAGAGTCAACTCTAGGCTCTAGATCTCCTGGATATTTCAAACAATTTTATGGGTCCAGGAGAGAGAGAGAGAGAGAGAGAGAGAGAGAGAGAGAGAGAGAGAGAGAGGCTCTTCCATTTCAAGTAACTCCTTTTGAATTTAGAATATTTCAATTAGTGGTTGAAAACCTGCAACAATCCCCTGGTCTGATATAAAGAAGAATGTGGGAATTTTATAGTTTCTCTAGCAGTCGAATTAAATGATGAAACTTCCTCCGTGACTTTTGGTTCATTCAAAATATTTTCTTCTAGTGTCTCTGCAGATTGGAGTCCTGCTTCTAGTCTTGGGTTCACTAAGCAACAGCCAGGGCCATAAAAAGAAAGTCAGAAACACATGCCGATTCTCAGGAAGGTAACGTCCAAGGAGATGAAGAAGTATGTTTCTGCCGCCCCAGCTTTTCAACACTCTGCTCTGCACCCGAGCATCAGCAAACGCAAGCTGATTCATGTGAGCACACTGCGTGGAAGCCAAAACTCTGCATTTCTTTAATAATCCTAAAACAAATGCTATCGAATGGGCTGCTTTAAGTGCTTTGTTTATTTTAGGGAAATATTTCCAAAGGAAGCCTTCCTATGTGGGACGTGGAAAGGCTTTTATAAGAGGATATTAATTACATGTTGGAAGTCAAAAGTATTACGAAGCAAGAGTACCGCTGGATAAAATACCAATAGACTATCTCGCAGATCTACTCATTTAGGCTAGTCCTGATCCTATATTTCCAGCTGAGAACTGGAATTATTTAGCAATTATTTAGCTGAGCATAAATATTTAGAGACAGTTTTTGCTAACAAATCTTGCCTCTAGGAGCCAGGCCCATAACAATATTTTTGGCACTGGTTTTCCACACATAAATCAAACATCTAACTTCACACCTTCTTTGTTTCATTTTTACTGTTTTGTATGGTACCATGGCTCCTTTTCATTCCTGGCCTCTTTTTGCACTACCCTATGGAATAGAAACCTGGCTGACCTCCTGCGGCCTGTCCCGAGAGGCTGAAACATAGCTCAAGAGAAACAGATTGGGTTCTTTTTGAGTATTCCTTTCGCATTTGTAAAGTTTATGAGCTTTGGATTTTCCAGGACTGGGATTGGATTTTATAAAACATACTACCTGTTAAACAGTCTTTCCCTTGCTCTGTGTGTGTACACACGTGCAGTCTGTGTGCTGCTGACCTATTACACGGAAAGTTCTGGAAAACACTAAGCTATTTCTCAAGTTGTGAGAGATTCTCCTGCTTTGAAAAACCAATCAATTGTGAATATAAAAGTTGGTGTTCAAAGCAAGATGTAACTTTTGGTGGAGCAGGGTAGACTTTCCTGTATCTTGTGATTTTTTTTTTCTTTTTATTTTGTACTGGGGATTGAACCCAGGGACATTCTACCTTTGAACTACACCCCCGGCCCTATTTTATTTTTTATTTTGAAACAGGGTCTCACTAAGTTGTGGAGGGCCTCCCTAAGTTGCTAAGGTTGTCCTCAAACCTGCGATCCTCCTGTCTCACCCTCCCAAGTACTGGGGTTATAGGCGTGTGCCATGGCTCCTGCAAACTTTTACTCTTTGGAAATGCACTGCCTCGTAGGAAAGGCTCCCGGGTTTTCCAACTCTCCACTAAGATTTCCTAGGGAGCATCGTTGACAGTGGCACTCCAGCTGAGTTCTCTATATATGGTAAATAAATCATGTGAACAACAGTCCCCAATTTCACATTAATTGTTCAGAAATCTCCACGACATCAAACATTTTGTTAAAAGTCTAGAAAGAAATAAGTGTAGCTCTTTTGTTGTCGTCCTCGTTGTTTTGCTTCGGAGTGATTCGTTCTAAATACAGCTTAACAGGCAGATGACTGGTTTGCGACTACAGCATCTTTTCTGAGATGAAAAAGCAATACAAACGCTTCCCCAAAGGATGCCAACCAGGCGCAAAGAAGCATGGGGACCATGGAATGCGTGCACCTGGGGAAATCCTTATCACAAATTGGATTGACAGGGAGGACTCGGTGCCTTCCCCAGCACACGAGCCTCTGAAAAGCTGAAAGGGAATCACAGTGCTTTAGGAATGAGATCTGGGAATTGCTTAAATATGAGAGTTTCAAATTGCTCAGGCATTAAGAGAATAAGAACACGAAATGCAAATATTGCAGGAATAAGGGGAGGGGAGAGATATGGCACCAAACACATATTGTTGAGAAATGGAATGGGAGCTGGAGCCATAGTCTGGGGTTGGATTTAGAGAGACCTTGTTCCTCGGGGAGGATCACTCACTCCCATTCCTCCCTTTTGCAGCCAGCTGCTGCATGTCACCTGAAAGGAAAGGCAAGACGAGAATTCCTTCAAAATGCAGCTGAGAGCCGGCCGTGGCAGTGCATGCCTATTATCCCAGTATTTGGGAGGCTGAGACAGAAGGATCACAAGTTCGAGCCTCAGCCATTTAGCAAAGCCCTCAGCAACTTAGTGAGACCCTGTTTCAAAATTAAAAAAAATAAAATAGTACTGGGGGTGTAACCCAGAGGTAGAATGTGCTTGAGTTCAATCGCTAGTACCAAAAAAAAAAAATGCAACTTAGCATGGGAGAGGAAAATCTGTTTAGATCCTTGTTGGTCAAACTCTTTCTCACTTGTGAAAAACTAAATAAAATAAAAGCAGGCTAGCCGGGCGAGGTGGCGCAAGCTTGTAATCCCAGTACTTGGGAGGCGGAGACCGGAGGATCCGGGTTCACGGCCAGCCTCAGCTACTTAGTGAGGCCCTCCACAACTTCGTGAGACCCGGTTTCAAAATAAAGCATAAAAAAATAGGGCCGGGGGTGTAGCTCGGAGGTGGAACGCTCCTGGGTTCAATCCCCGGTACTGCAAAAAATAAATAAATAAATAAATAAAATAAAATAAAATAAAAGCAGGCTGAAGAGAAAAGTAAAAGCCAAACTATGTCTATAGGAGTCACTATAAGGATTAAAAATTAAGGGCTTTGATTTTTTATGCAATGCCTTCTTGATTCTCCTTGAAAGTTCAGGTGCCCACACCTCTACTACCACAGGGATTAAGTAGCTTGGAGATAATACAATGAGCTTCACTCCACAAAACTACCCAGAAATGTTGTCCGATTTCTTTCTTTCTTTCTTTCTCCTTTTGTTCTTTTTCTTTTCTTTCTTTCTTTTTTTTTTTTTGTGGTATTGAGGATTGAACCCAAGGGCATTCTACCTTCGAGCTACAGCCACAGCGCTTTTTATATTTTTATTCCTGAAACAGGGTCTTGCTAGGTTGCTGAGAGTCTATGTTGCTGAAGCTGTCCTTGAACCTGGGATCCTTCTATCTCAGCCTCCCTTGTCTGCTTTATTTAGGCTTCTCTCCTGTTAGCTTTCCATTTCAGTCTGCCTTGTAAAATCATGGCGAATTATATACCCATGTTTTTGTCGTTGTAAGATAGATTCCGAAGTTCTTGTTTTAAAGAGTTTCTCTCTAATCAACCATGCCCCTTCAAAGCAAAATAATCATTTTATTATTATTCTGATGAGCCCATTCATCCACGCTGTGGCCCTGAGCATGAGCATGGGCATTAGGCATTGATTTTTTTTTTTTTTTTTGCAGTACCAGGGATTGAACCCAGGGGCGTTCTACCTCTGCGCTACACCCCGGCCCTATTTTTTTTCCTTTATTTTGAAACTGGGTCTCACGAAGTTGCGGAAGGCCTCACTAAGTAGAGAGAGAGAGAGAGAGAGAGAGAGAGAGAGAGAGAGACAGGGAGAGAGAGAGAGAGAGAGAGAGAGAGAGCTGAGGCTGGCCACGAACCCGGATCCTCCAGTCTCTGCCTCCCAAAGTACTGGGATTACAAGCATGCGCTACCACGCCCGGCAGGCATTGATTTTTCAAGAAATAATGAATCCTTGGGCAAAGATTTCTGGAGATGAGAGCTCTCAGCCCCACTGAGGTGACAACACTAGCTAAAGATCACAAAGACACTTTCATGGCCACACTGAAGGGCAGAAACAGCAGCCTAAATCTTTCAGCAGTGACTTTCTTCACTCTTGAGGGTAAAGTAGAATCGAGACCTGTGCGTAGATCAGTGTCAATGGAAGCTTAAACCTACAGGGGTCAGATTCGAAGGAGTCAATTCCGTTGATTCTTCTCAACAGAAAACAAGAGGAACTTGCTCCTAACATGAACAATGTGAGCTCGTGGAGTTTCTCCATGAAGTATTAGCTCCTATATTTTCTTTCTCATGCTACTTGGTATAGCATATTAAATATTTGTATGAAGCTGGGAGTAGTGGTGTACACCTGTCATCCCAGTACTTGGGAGGCTAAGACAGGAGGATCGCAGGTACCAGGACAGCCTCAGCAACTTAGCAAAACTGTCAGCAACCTAACAAGTCCCTGTTTCCAAATAAAAAAATAAAAAGGATTGGGGGTGTAGCTTGGAGGTACAATGCCCCTGGATTCAACCCCTAGTACCACTAAATAAATAAATAAATAAATATTGGTAAGAAGTAGCAGAATGTTCCTTTCATAGAGCTTTGGTTGTTACATTAATCAGCACTAGAAAGTGGGAGGCAGGAAAAGGGGATCATGAGGCTCAACTCTGCCCATGACTTTTAGGAAGCATGGGCTGCCCTTTATCAGAACCTAGATTGCTGTTTGCCAGAATGGGAACAATCCTAACTCACTGTATTGCTGTATTGCTGACCTCTCTTCTTCATAATGGTGTTATCAACAAATCCCACATAACTCTTCCCAAGAGCTTTGTTATGGTTAGATACAGAATGTCCCCTGAAGAGCTCATGTATTAATGTTCGGAATTGATATAATTAAGTCATGAGGGTTACATTGGATTTTCTGGGTGGTAACCTGGGCAGGTGGGATGTGGCTGGAGCAGGCGGGTCCCTGGGGGTGTGGCTTTGGGGACTGTGCTTTTCTCTTTTAAGCCGCTTGCTTCCAGCCTTCATGATGTAAGAGCAGAGCTTCCCTGTCTCCCTCTCTGTTTCCTGCCACCATTCCCTGAGCTCTATAGACCTGGTCTGACATGGACTGAAATTCTGAAATCTCCAAAAAACTGTGAGCAAATAAATTTACCTTCTTCTAAGATGTATGGTCAGTTTTATTGGGTCACAGCAGTGAGAACGTTAACCCAAATGGGATTCTGCACATAACGTACACAGTGCCTTCTGTACTATGAAGAACGGAGAAAGTACATTGTTCTTCCTAAGGATGAGGGTCTGTCCCTCATTAGGCCCGAGCTGGCTCTTGAACAAGGGGCCAAAGCTCTCTAAACCTAGCTGCCTTATCTGTAACACAGGCCTCATACTTCTCTCTCCAAGAGTGAGAAGAAATATTGAATGAGGGGGTATGATGTAGCCTACTCTGAAAAAAGCCTGGTTCTGGTTCATGGTACAGTTGCACTAATGTCTGCTCTTGGTGTCATTATTCTCAAAAGATGTCCGATGACATTTCTTGAGTAGTGACATCACCAAGTAGGGAATGGCCAGGCAAAGGCTTCTGCCCTTCATGTTGAAAGTGTTTTCCTTAAAAGGTTAACCCATGTTTCTGCCTGGGGCTCCGCAAACGTTTGGATGTCCCCTAAAGCTCTAATGTTCTACATGCAGCTGGCCTGTAAGTGAGACGGGCTCCTACCCTGAATCCTTTGTCTTTTTACCGGAAGCTAAAAATGAAAAGGCTCAGACATTCTAGTGATCCCTGGAAGAGCGAAGCAAAAACAGTAATACTAATTAGTAGCTACCAGAGCAATAAGCTGTGAATTTATGGGTTTGCTAGGAGTCGGGATACATTTGAAATCTTTTATATAATATTAGATATGAAAATACACACCATCTGGACCTCTTGCTGGTAGCCTTGAAATGTCTACATCTCACAGGAATCAAACCCATTTTACCTGCTAGGGAATAAAACACCTGTTTCACATATTACTTCACACTGGGTGATGAACATTTCCACCAGCTCCAGCCAGAAAGAAAAAAATGAAACTGTGGCTTCACATTGTTTAGTAGATTTTAAAAAGCTAGTAGGGTTTGGGGGGGGCTATTTTCCTGTGTGGTTGGAAGAAGGCTCTGCAAACTGCCCCTGGAACAACCCCTAATAATTGGGGGAAGTTCTGTGCAGCCCTGCTTAGTATCAATAAAAAATGCATTTTCCTCTCATTATAAATCTGCTTATGAAAATACTTAGTGAGATGAGCCAACTGCATATTGGCTGCTGGTTGCATCTTGTAATGGATGGTCCCAAAGTGAATAGAGGCCGTAATTCACCAGAGGAACTCTGCTGATGACATAAAATAGTTGAACAGTTTATGAATCGCCCTAGAATCTTGAGAGAGGATGAGGCTTTGCGTTTTTCCCGAGGACATCTGTTGTTATTCTATAGATATCCTTCTGCATTCCTGGGGCTGGGGCTCCTTAGCACGTCTTCCTTTTGCACTTTCATAAATCCTTTTGTTCTTCAGCTGAAACCAAACTGCCCTGATAGGGAATCAGGTTGTTGCTTTTGTAAAAACAAAACAAAACAAAACAGCATAAACACAAGACCATTATCTTCCTTAAAAAAAAACACAATAATTGCTTAACATCTTTAAATATACAATCAGTGTTCAAGTTTCCAATTGTCTCATAATTTTCTGAAGTTTGTTTGTATCGGGATCTAACACATTCCAGTTTCCTTGCAATATATTTCCCTGTCATTTATTCCTTGTACTCTTTATTGTCATTGAGATTGCCACAGTCTGTAGTTTGCTGACTGCAGCTCTGTGGTGTCATTTAACACGTTCTTACCTCCTCTGTATTTATGCATAGTAGGGTATAACAAATGCAATGCATGCTATATTGTATATCTGTAGCTTGAAGGCTTGATCAGTATATGTATATTGTAGATGAAGGCTTGGTCCGATTTGGGCTTGATCTTTTTGGCAGGGTGGTCTGACTGATGATGTATATTTTTTTCTATCAGGAGGCATATCTATTGTCTGTTGACTTCTGTTTTTGTTACATCAGCAGTCATTAATGAGTAACATTGAGATTCATAAGTTCATTCCTTGAAAAATATTGCTATTCTAATCCTATTATACCTTCCTTTTCTATTAGCTATAATAATTCTATAAAGAGGAAATTTCCCCTGATCAACTTTTGGTTACTTAGTTGAACAGTTTATACTGGAAAGGCAGGGGCTAAATACTTGATTTTTCCCTTACTATATCAATTTTCAAAATAGTGAGGTGATTTTCTAGTCTTTCTAATAGTTATCTTTTTTTAAGGGTTGTTATAAACTCATGGATTTAAACATATTTCAAATGCTTCAATAAACTGAAGTTTTATATAATTTTGATGGCTTTTTTTTTCCCCTGAAGAGGCGAATTTTGACATGACTTCAGTAAGTTTCAATAGCTCCTTCACTATCCACCACAAGACGTTTCAGGCTCGTTTTGCACATATTCTACCTCAGACCTGGAATCAGTCCTTTCTTGAAGTTGCCCAGGCTACTCTTAATGGGAAATATATTTAGA
This sequence comes from Glis glis, assembly GCA_004027185.1. NCBI lineage: Eukaryota > Metazoa > Chordata > Mammalia > Rodentia > Gliridae > Glis > Glis glis. Next base: position 12,440 of record PVJS01019624.1, read on the forward strand.
TCCTACAGTCTGGACACTCATCAGTGTTTCTCGGTTGGTAAATGTTTCTAGATCTTTTCAGTGGATGGAGCTCAGTCCTATCTATACCCATGGTTCATAGTCATGCTTCTAATTTAAATTTAGGACTACAGCATTTGCACACACTCTTCACTCTTAAATCTGCATCTCCTCTCTCTCTTGCCAATAATCGCAGTTCCCAACAAAGGCAGCAACGAGGGAACTGAGTTGCCCCATAATTATTCACTCGCTTCATCCTTCAGTTCAGTCACAACAGGGCCAACATAGTGATACCTCTCTACCAATGACATTACGATTACAAAAAGTAACTTATGATTTGTTAACTTCTTTTTGTATATAAGATGTATCCCATTAGACATGTCAAATTACACTGTTTTAGTATCATGTGAAATTATCTCTTTATCTTTATGTCATCAAGTGTATATGCACTGGATCTATTTCATTCTGTCTTGTTTTTTAAAAAAATCACTTTTTAAATTTTATTTTTATTTTATGTGTGTAAAATATTTACATGGTGTGAAAGTCAAGTCTACAAGTAAGATAAATTCAATGGATTCTAGCATCTGTCTCTGTCCCCTGCTCCCTCTTTATTCCCATAAACCACATGCAATGGCTTTTTTTTTCTTTTTTTTTTTTTTGCGGTACTGGGGATTGAACCCAGGGGCGTTCTACCTCCGCGCTACACCCCCGGCCCTATTTTTTTTATACTTTATTTTGAAACCGGGTCTCACGAAGTTGCGGAGGGCCTCACTAGGTAGAGAGAGAGAGAGAGAGAGAGAGAGAGAGAGAGAGCTGAGGCTGGCCGCAAATCCGGATCCTCCGGTCTCTGCCTCCCAAAGTACTGGGATTACAAGCGTGCGCCACCTCGCCTGGCAATGCAATGGCTTTTTAAAAAAAATTACTTCCCCCGTAGTTTGTCTTTTTAAAAAATTAAATAATAGTTTAACCTTTCAGTTGTTTGTTTGTTAACATAAGTTGATATCTATATCTATCCTTCTCTTTAGATAAGCTATAGTTTACTATCCACTTTGCTTTTTTATTTTAAGTACAACTTGAAGATTTCATAGTAGCATAGGAAGATATTTCTTTTATTATTTATTTATTTATTTATTTGTTTATTTATTTATTTTTAACGTGCTTTTATTGGTGCATTGGGAAGATATTTCTTACTGCTTTTAATTGCATAGGACCCCATTCTATGGCTCTACCACAATGTATTCCACTAGTCTCCTGTGAATGACTATTTGGATTGGTTTTAGACTTTTGTTATTAAAAATGATCTTATAATGATTATCCTACTACAAATACATTTTCATATATACATTTTTTACCAGATAGCTTTGGAATAGTAAAACTTCTGTGATTGGCCCCTTTCTCTCTGATTAGTCCAGTGAGGTCCTGTTCTCAAAAGGAATTCTAGAGGCCAATTCCCCCTGTTCTCTCAATGAGCTGTTTCAATTAACATTTATTATTCTTCCTTACTACCAAGGACATATGCATTGCAGAAACTTAAAAAAAATAGAAAAGTAAACATAAAATAATTCCTATTACCATCACCAGATATAAAACCTACAAATTTTCCTATATTCCTTCTTCTGATGTTTTCTCTAAGAAGATAAATAATCTATATATGTAATATACAAATACATCTACATATTATATTGCATATGTATATCAGTATATGATATATACATATATGATACATATATTTTATGGCATATGTCAGTTTATATGTTGCAAATACCTGATCTTGTTATATTTATTTTATGACATCTATTTTAATGACAGCATAGCTCTCCATTATAAATGTCTATTTTGCATATATGAAGAAAACTATAGCTTTTTATTTAATCTTTTAATGGTATGATTATTTTATAGATTTTTCTTGCATTACATTGTCCTTGTACAAGTGATAAATTCCAACTTGGTCATGACATATTATTTCTTTTATATGCTTCTTGAATCATTCTATCCATAGATTATTTTAAAAAGTTTGTATCTATGTTCATACAGAAGAATGATTTCCTTAATTCACTCCTTTGTCTGGTTTTAATATTAAAGTTTTACTAGGTTCATAAATTGAATTGGAAAATATTTCCTCTTTTTCTTTATTCTGGAAAGTTTTGTGCAAGTTTGGAGTGATTTGTGTTTTTTGAAACCTTTGTAGAACTCAATTTAAGAATCTGGGTCTGGTGCTCTCTTTGTAGAAGTTGCTCAAAGCAAATCTACCCCTAGCCAAGTCTCTGTGTGAGAATACAGTGCACCGTCACCTAGAGATCAGCTTCATGGGACCCTGAGCACAGAGCCTAGGCGCACCGTACCAGGTTTCTGATCATGGCCACTGTGAGATCATATATTGGTGTTTTCTAAGCCTGAATTTGTGATAATTTGTTACTTAGCAATAGAAAACTGATCCCCCCTTGTTACCCTTAAGAATACTTTTGGTCTTAAAATCTACTTCATTTATTATGATTATAGTTATACTAATTTTCTTCTGTTACTATTTTGGGTATATGCTTTGTATCCCTTTATTCTCAGGCCTTTCCTATTATATTTTGGATGTTGTTTTTATAGGTAGCATATACTAAATTTTTGAAATCCAGACTGAAAATGTCTTTTAACTTAAGAATTTTGTCCAAATACATTTACCGTAATTATTGATGTGTTTGAACTTGGATCTGACATCTCTTTTCTATGCTTGCTTTTTTTCTCCTTTCTTGCCTTTAATAAATAGGTTAGCATTTACTTTTTTAAAAAACTATTTTAATACTATATTTTTAAAATATTCTCCTTTTTTACTGGTTTGGAAGTTATACATTCTAATTCTATTTTTTTTTTTAGTGGTTACCCTCGAAATTTTAGTATGCATACTTAATAAAAATATGGGCATTAGCATGAATTTGCATGCCATTTTTGTACATAAAACCATAAAATTTTCCTGTATCTTCTAAATTTACTAAATGTGTGACCAACATGAGAAGTTTTGCAGTGACCTTTGCCTTTTTGCTTCACTTTCTCTGAACACAGGGAGGAAAGATGTCTTCCTATTTTTTCTACGTTTGCTCTCTCTGCTTGATGATTCATCTTATGCAACAGTGTTTTGATTCCAGAATTCTTGCTTGTTATGTGCCCTTGAGAAAATGAATACTTTTTTTGAGCTCTAATTAAATCTTTACTTAATAATAAAACCTAGCTTATTGGGAATTTTGTGAGACATAAATAAGATTATGTATAGCATTTAGGTAAATGCCTAGTACACAATAAAAATCACTATTTCTATTCATTGAATATTGATATTATTATTATTATTTGCATCACAGCTTCCCTTACTTAAGAAACTTTTTAGCTGGATGTGATGGTGCATGCCTATAATCCCAGTATTTGGGAAGCTAAGACAGGAGGATCACAAGTTCCAGGTCAGTCTCAGCAACTTAGTGAGGCTCTCAGCAACTTATGAGACCCTGCTTCCAAATAAAAAATAAAACAGGGCTGGTGGTGTAGCTCAGAGATAGAATGCCCCTGGGTTCAATCCTCAGCACCACAAAACAAAAACAAAAACAAAACTACTCTATCCTCAAGAGTTTGTATTTCTTTATATATGTCCATATTCACATTCTATTCCCTTTGGTCTCACTGAATTAGACCAAGTAAGAGTCTACCAAAGGCCTTTCTGCGTAGGGTTTAGAGGTGAAGGCCACCTCAGTCACTTGGAAAGGGGTCTCTCTGGAGCACCGTCCTGCACATTCTCCTAGTGCTACTGAACATAGCACACCATGGAATGAGTGAAGGTCAATAAATGATAACCCTGAAGAAAATATTATCGCCATTAACAGCCGAGAAGGACAGGGCAACTTCAGTAAGCTTATGTAAATTGAATACCATACCATTTTTAACCTATCTATTTGGACTTAAGTAAAAGCCAAATGGAGAACGTTGCTCCAAATAGGCTTTCAAAAAGGGTTTATGAGATTTTAGTAGCTTTCTAAATTTGACCATGGATGCTTATACCTTTTAATTTAGTGGATTTGAAATGCTTGGCTTCAAGTAGCATGTTGTAAGAAGGTTATTTCTGGACCTTCTCCGTGTGTAAAGTATAAAATTAGCATCCTTCTTTGGCAATTGAACCTCCTCATTTCAAAGCTAACCCAACTCATCAGATTGTTATAGATGGAGACTAATTAAATGTTCTTCTGCTCTAAGTTTAAACTCATTATTGGTGCAGATACCTACAGGTCAGATTGGAGTGGCATGAGTCAAATAAATGATCTGCCGTGTCACAATTACACGGGAGCACATCAAGTTAAAAAAAAAAAACACAGAATTACAGCTTTATGATCACATTAAAGCCACAATGTAATTATAACTGTTGATCCTCAAAGACGCAACCCAAGTGTGACGGTAAGGAAGTCTGCTTAAAGGATGTCCCAGACCTTCACATTTCTTTATTTTCTGAATTTGAGCAGCTGCCACGGAAGCTTCTAAAAGTCAGCTTTCACCCAAACCTTAAGAAACGTCCCCAGCTGGGCAAAGGTAGCCAGAACCCAGGCAAGGGCGAGGGGCAAGGCTGCTCAAAGGCATGCAAATCACCCCTGAACAAAAGCCAAAAGAGAGACAGCCCCCAGATCACCGCCAGGGGCAGGCCAGAGAGAGCTTTGAAGACTGAAATGCACACAGACCCATGTTGTTTTCATTTTTCAAGGAACTAGGAACGTTACAAGCAGAAAGCTGTTGAACGTGGGAACAGACAAGGATGCTAACAAGGTTTCATTGTATTGCTCCTTTCCAAAAGTTCCAGCAAAATGAGAAAATTGAATCATTCTGCAGGAAGGCCTGGTGAAAAGGAATCTACGGGGTGTTGGAAGGGCAGAGGTGCGCGCATGCGTCATGCTCGGCTTGTTGGTCCAGAATCTCTACCAAGGGGGAGCCTTCTCTTTGAGGCAGTGTGAATGATTAGTTGTATTTAATTGTTCTTCCCAATAGACTTGTGAGGCAGACCATTTTATAGACAAGGAAATAAAGATAAGGAAGATTTAAGAAACGACAATCATAAGACTTTTAGCATTTGTCAGGTATTAACAATTTACCAGATACTGAATTAGTGAATTTTTTAAAAAATAGCATCTCACTAAACACTGACAACCACAGGGGTAGGTCATATAATTCCAGTGTTAGAAGTTAGAAATAGAAACTCAGAGAGGTATAATAATTTCTTCACATAAGCTAATTGCAAGGTTCAGAATAAGAGAATTTGAACCCAAATGTGTTGAATTCCAAAACTTTTGTGTGTGTGTGTGTGTGTGTATATGTGTGTGTGTGTGTGTATGTGTCACTGGGAATTGAACCCAGAGGCATTCAACCTCTGAGTTACACCCCAGCCCTTTTTAATTTTCGTTTTGAAACAGGATCTTGCTAGGTTGCTGAGAGTCTTGCTAAGATGCTGAGGCTGATCTTGAACCTGCAGTCCTCCTGTCTCAGCCTCCAAGTGCTGGGATTACATGCATGTGTCAGCACGTCTGGATGCCTTATCCTCTTTGTAAAAGTTTCCTAAAGATAAGTCTCTCCTCACACTGTATTACTGAATCCAAGAAACTCCAAGGGTGTTGATAATACTTAGTCCTGTTTGCTCTACTTTCTTGCCGGAGCTATCACTCAGATATACCCACTGAGTCTGGAGGCTTATGCTGCTCTTAGAATCTGATAACTCTGTCATGAGCTACTGTCACAGCTGGTAGCCTGGTGTCAAAACAAAGATGGACACCCCAGCAGACCTTCTCTCTGTGACTACCACCATAGGTGCTGGAGCCTGTGGTGTGGCCCACCATAGTGACCTTTAGCCTTCTGTGTTGGTGTTGTGTTAGTCAGGTTTTAGCCTTTGTGATCAAAATACCTGACAAAGACAAATTAGAGGAGGAAAGGTATATTTTGGTTCATGATTTCAGAGGTTCAGTCCAGGGTCAGCTAGCTCCAAGGCAGAAACATCATGGTGGCAGGTTGTGGTAGAGGACAGCTGCACAGCACCTGGCAGCTAGAAAGCAGAGAGAGAGACAGACAGACAGACAGATAGATAGACGTGCGCAGGGAGGAAGGGGCCAGGGACAGATACAGTCCTCAAGGTCACGCCCCCATGACCTACTTCCTCCAGCCATGCCCCACCTCTGAACCTGACTGTGTTGGGGACCAGTCTTTCTACACATGAGCTTTTGGGGGACGCTCCAGTTCCAAATCATAACAGTTGATTTCATTGTCACTGGTGTAAATTGGTACCCAGGCCCCTGTGTTTCTTTTTAGACACGAGGGAGAGCCATACCCAGCTTAAACCACGTGCTGGGACTCTGGTGCTCTCTCTATCATTCCCACTGCTCTTCTCCCAGAATGGCTGGCTAGACAGAGACTTCAGGACCATTCTCCTTGAACCTTCCACTCAGCCTGGCTCTTCCTACCCTCCTGGGATTGGTCTCAGAGGACTTCTCGCCTGCCTCTGGGCCTTAGAGACATTTGTTTCTTTAAATTAATGATTATCTGAGAAATTCAACAGTAGCCTGCAGTGGTGGTAACCTTTTCTGCTCTAGACTAAGAGAAGAATTGGAGCATCTCCCTTTTTTCTCTTAGTTGAAAGACCCCAGCACTGTGTTCCTGAAAGATTGACTTCCCCTGGCTGAGGTGGGCTAGTAATGTGGGGAGTCGATAACAGTGTCATATTTCAGAACAAGTAAAGAATGTGAATTCTCGTTTGAATTATGCAAGTTATTAAACCTCCCCATGCCTCGATTTTTCATCTGTTGCATGGGGATAGCAATGGTACCTACTTCATAGGATTGTTACAAGGATTGAGTTAAAACATAAGTGCTTCGAATAGGTTTTGACTCATAACAGGTGCTATATTGTGTTTGTTCAGTGAGCACTTTGTTCAATGAGGAATTTTTGGTAAAATAAAATAAGATAAAAGCCCTGATATAATAGTTGCTCTTCCTTCAGGAAAATATGGAGGAAAATATGGCTAAGGCTAAGTAGAAGAGACCTGGGAATTATCAGTCAGATTCCTAGTAGCTGTCCATGGGGGAATCTGAATGTTCCCACTGTGGGCAGGAAACCTCCAGTCCACTCTTTTGGTAATAAGGAGAGTTCTAGGAGCTTGCTGAGAACTAATAGAAAGTGCAAGCTAGGTGCCATGGTGTAAATCTGTAATCCCAGTACTTTGGAGGCTGAGATAGGAGGATCACAGGTTCGAAGCCAGCCTCAGCAACTTAGCAAGGCTCTTAGAAACTTAGTGAGACCCTGTTTCAAAATGAAAAATAAAATGGGGCTGCGGGTATATCTCAGAGGTAGAATGACCCTGGGTTCAATTCTTGGTGAAGGAAAGAAAGAAGGAAGGAAGGAAGGAAGGAAGGAAGGAAGGAAGGAAAGATGGAAGGAAGGAAGGAAGGAGAGAGAAAGATCAACTGATTATGCTCATCCTGGGTGGTCAGAGTAAACTGAACAAGCTCCTTCTGCAAAGCTTGCAGGCCTAATGATTTTCCAGAAGGACGGCCTGGCTGACTTGCATTCATATTTCAAAATTCTGATCATTGGTGCAATTTCTTCTTTCTCTTTTTCTGTGTTCTCACATGGGCATCTTTGCCTCTGGCCCAAGTAGAGGAGGAAACCATAGTCTTCTGAAGACAACCGTGCGCGCTGCTGCACGCTCTGGCCTGTATTTCGAATAGAGTTTTACCTCCAAGGGTCCAGCTTACAGCGATGTATTCTCCTTCCTCTCCACTCAACTTCCTCTCTGCTCCGCCCTCCCTCTTTGCTTTGCCTTCAAAAGAGCTGAGGTTTGGTTCACAGAGCCTTGCTTTAAGGTAGAGACATTCATCCTAAAGATAATTCACTCCACCCCATCCAGAAAGAAGGAGGCAAAGGAACAGTTACCGTGAGAATAAGAACTGGACGTGGATGGCACGTATCATATCTGCCCCAGGCCTGGGCCCTGGCTTCCCCTGAACCCGGGCCTGTTTCTGCATTGTGCAGCCTGGCCAGGACTCAGCCATGAATGGGGTGCTGCATAGATCATTTACAGGAGATTAGCTCATAATACCCCTGGAAAGAAAGGAGTCTAATAGGGTTTGGGGTCAGAAACCTTCACCTTGGGTACCCTCTAGGGCTTTGGGTTTTATCTCAGGCATATTCTCAATTGTCAATTTTCTAGAATCCAGTGAAAGCCTCTTGAGCTAATGACTTACTGATGAATTTCTCTATGGGCCACCTCTCTGGGAGCTCCTGAGAACTCACACATATCAAAGCTGGTGAATTATACATACCTTAAATAGAATGCTTCCATTTATTGCAGACTGCCTTGACAGTTGCCCTATTTATCTGATATTGCTAATCTGACTTAATCTAGCTAAACCAAAAAAAGATATTAAAAAGTCAGCTTGGCGCCATAGAATACCAAGGAACTCTCTTCCCTTTCTAACTACAAAGCTTGCTGCCTAATTATGCAAATATTTGTGGGTTTGGCAAAGGTGAGTGCCAATTTGTTGCTTTATTGTAAAGTTGGAAAGGTTAAGAAAGTGCTAAGAAAATGGGACCTGAATGCACGTGATGTGCTAAATTCTCAGGAGAAGCCAAGGCTCAGCAGATAGGACTCTACAAGTAGAAGCCTGCAGAAAATCTGAAAGGAAATATTTTTTTGTGTGTGTATGGTTATCAGGTATGTAGAAGAGGCAAGAAGAAAAACAGGCAAGAACCCGCCCTGGGGGTAAAAAGGGATTTTTTTCCCCACTAGATATGCCTTGGTTTGGTCGCTTTCTATATTTGATTTTTACTTTAAAAATTGGTTTAAGGATTATAAGGGAGAGAATGATTTAAGGTAGCAATGTTCAGCCTGGAACAATGCTTCAGCCTGGAAATTAGAATACTCGGGAGGCTGACACAGGAGGATCACAGGTTCACGGCCAGCCTCAGCTAGTTAGTGAGGCCCTCTGCAACTTAGTGAGACCCTGTTTCAAAATAAAGAATAAGAAAATAGGACTGGGGGTATAGCCTGGAGGTAGAATGCCCCTGAGTTCAATCCCCAGTACCGCAAAAAAAAAAAAAAAGAAATTAGAATACTCGACAAGGAGAAGCAATCAATAATTAAAAATGGCAAATATGCCTTTCTTTTCTTTTTAAAATACTTTTATTAGTGCATTGTAGTATCACATCATAATGTAATTCATAGTGATAGTGACATACATGCACACAGTTCTTGGTGAGCTTCCTTTATGTATCTCTAACATAGGTGTGGTGTCCAGTTAGGAAGATGAATTAGTGAATGACTTGGATTAGCTTAGAGACCCTCAGGTGAAAGTTTTATTGCTCTACTGGATTTATTTGTCTGAGTTAAATGTTCTGTACTCTCAGGCAATGCTTCTCAAATTTTAATGTGCACAGAAATTCCCAGAGGCTTCTTATTAAAATGAGGGTTCTGATTCAGCAGGTTTGGGGTGTGGTCTGGAGTCTGCATTTCTGGGGAGCAGGCAGGGAGTTCAATGCTGCTGGCCCAACTTTGAACAGGGGCCCAAAGGCCCTGTTTCTCAGATTTGGCTGTCCATTGGAATCACTTGGGAAATTAAAAAAAAAAAAACTTCCTAAAGATCCCTATTTCATTAACCTGGGGCCTGCCCTGGGAACTGGGAGTTTACGTTTCCTCCCCTCACCTGAGTCTAATGTGCAGCCAGGTGTGTGAATCACACCACGTGGCCAGGAGTCGAGCCAACTCCAGAAGCGGGGAACTGGGGAGTCAATGAAATAATATAGCAGACACAGCCCAGGCCGGCCCTGTCTCATAGTGATGCTCCAGGACACCTCGACTGTTACAAACAGCTTCGGCCAAGACACCAGATGGTACCCAAGGCCCAGGCCACATCAACCCACAGAATACCTCCCTCAGAACACTTGAGTAGACGCAGAATCAGAGAAACACTGGCTGCTCTGTGACCTAACTTTTCTTCTGGATTCTGGGATCTGGAGAGCCCCAGGTCCATGAGCAAGATGTATGTGAAAGTATTGTATTCAAGATATTTAACTATTGAAATGATAATTTTATCAATAGAGTCACAATTGAGAATTTAGCAAACATTGTACTTACCACTTTATATTTGCATTTATCCTCAGTTTTAACTCTATGAAGTAGATTCAAGTACCATCCCTATTCCTCGTGAGGCTGAGAGAGGCTAAAGGTTTCTGGAAGAATAAAAGCTGGGATTCAAACCAAAACTACAAGCTGGGCATGGTGGTACTCGCTTGTAATCCCAGTACTTGGGAGGCGGAGACCGGAGGATCCTGGTCCGCGGCCAGCCTCAGCTACTTAGTGAGGCTCTCCTCAACTTAGTGAGACCCTGTTTCAAAATAAAGAATAAAAAACAGGTCTGGGGGTGTAGCTTGGAGGTAGAATGCCCCTGGATTCAATCCCCAGTACTGAAAAAAAAACCCCAAAAAACTACATCTATGTTCCTAAATACCACATCATCCTAGGTGCACAGTAAATACACATTTACAGTTAGTAAATGCTTGTTTATTGTTCAGTCTTAAAGGTTCGTGTTATATATTGGTTAGAATATGAGACCTACTTAAAAATGCTACAGAAAAAGATGGGTGGCTAAACTACTCAGGCGTTTGGAAAGATTAGACACTTTGCCAAAAAAGAAAAAAAGGGCCTGGGTTATTAAGAATGCATTTAGAAGGAAGTACTCTGACCCCCAAAGCCTAAGTGTTGATGTATTGCCTTACTAGATGTCTCAGTCGGCATTCTCACTGCTATAATCCAAAGACCTGACCACGGAATGTAGAGGAAGGAAGATGTATTTGCTCACAGTTTTCCTGGAGACTTTGGGGTTCAGTCCATGTGAGGCTGGGGACCACATATCTCAGGGCATGGTGGTGGGAAGTGGAGAGAGGGAGAGCACAAGACTTTACTCGCACGTCATGGAGGCCGGAAGCAAGAGAGAGAGAGAGAGAGAGAGAGAGAGCGCAAAGGGAGGAAGAACTATATATAATTCTCAAGGCCACAGCCCCAGGGACCCACCTTCTCCAGCCACACCCTACCAGCCCAGGCCACCACCCAGATAAATTCATTACAATGGATTTATCCACTGCTGAGATTACAACCAAGCCCTGCTTCTAACATTGCTACCTTGTTTCTGTGAAGGCTAGAGGGCGCATGCTATTTTCAAACCATTACACTTGAGATCCCCTGGATTAAAAAAAAAAAAGCCAGGCAATGACATTTCTTGGGTAAACTAAATGACTTCTTGAGCTTTGACTCTGTATATAGATTTATACTAGGTAAGGACTCAAAGTAAATTTGAGATTAATTATTTTTTAAAAATAATTTATTTAGAAATAAAGTCCATATCAAATAACTTATGAAATGATGTGGACATAAATAAACAAACAAATTCACACACAAATAAGGGAACCACTGTTATTTTTCAAAACAATATAAGAAAAGATAAGGCAAAGTCTCCATCTTTGAGAGTAGTCTGAGGCGATGCAGTAGGTATTCATGGGATTGTTCAAGAGCAAGGCTTCAGTTACATCTGCATTCACCTCTTTATGTGATAGAGACCGTTGTGAGGTTCTCTGCATAGCTTATATTATCTGACCTTCATGGCCACTCTGCAAGTCAATGCTCCCCATGTCCACACAAGAAAACTGAGGCCGAGAGAGTTTGAGTGACTTGCCCCTGGCTTGGACCCCAGTGTGAACCTGGGTGGTTGAGGCTTTAGGAGGTGTGGCCTAATGGGAAGTCTTTAGGTCACTGGGGTGCGCCCATTGAAAGGCACAGTAGAACCCCAGCCTTGTCCTCTTCCTCTTTCACATTGTGGCCATGAGGCAAGCAGTTTTGCCCTGTATACAGATTTATCTACTTCTACCATGACGTGCTGCCTCGCCACAGGCCCGAAGGGATAGGGCCAATCGATTGTGGACTGGAACTTCTGAAACCATGGACCAGAATAAACCTTTTCTTTTGATAAAGAGATTCCCTTATGTATATAATTACCATAACTAATAGCTGACTATTATACCAGACAATGTGCATAGAGTCTTTTATAAATCCCCACTGTCATGTGACAAAAATATCCAAGAAGTAGAATTTAGATCTGTGACTTCTAGCTCCATCTAGAGTGCATGCTGACTTCTCTGATGTGCTTGCTGGGCCACTCTTCTCAATGATTGGAGGTGAGAGGATGGCCACATTAATCTGAAAGAAGAGTTCCAGCCATAGATGAAGAGAAGGGAATAATTGTCTGCAAAAACATCAGTAGCACTTATCAAGACCTCTTTAAGTAACTAATATGTCGGCAGCTATTTTTCCTGCAAGTTGGATTTTCTCGGAATTGTAACTTCTGTTTGATTGAGTAGCATCTTTGTTATCTGCTCTGCCCTTTACTATTTTGGTACTCTGTCTTTAAAATGATACTGAATACTGGTCAATCCCTGAAGTGAATAATGAACTTCCCTGAAGACAGAAGATCTTGGTTAATGTGGCTAGCAAAGAACTTAGCTTGTACTGGAGTGATAGATCAGATGACCTGGCCCAGGTCAGGCACATGGGGATATAAGATTAGTTTCCTTTAAAAAAAATAGCTTTATTGAAATGTAATTTGCATACCATAAAATTCACCAGTTGTAAGTATATAATTCATTGATTTTTAGTAAATGTATAGAGGGTTGCAGCCATTCTACTTTTAGAACATTTTCATCACCCCCCAAAATTCCCTCATGCCTGTTTACAGTTAATCTCTGCTACTTCTCCCAGCCCTAGGCAACCACTGATATGCCTCCTGTCATTATTGCTTTTCTTCTTCTACACATTCCATATAAATGAGACAATACAATATGTAGTCTTTCATGTCTGACTTCTTTTATGTCTTCGAGGTCCATCTATATTGTAGCAAGGACTGCTACTTCATTCAGTTCATTGCTTAACCACATTCCACTGCATGGGTACACCACAATTTATTCTCCATTGACCAGTTGATGGACTTCTAGGTCGTTAGTTTTCAGTTATCATGAATAATGCTGCTGGAAGGATTTGTGTACACTGGTTTATGTAGACCTACATTCTTCTCTTGTATATATTCCTAGAAGTAGAATTGCTTGGTGGTATGCAAAGTTTAATTTTTTAAGAGACTGCCACACTACTTCCAAGATAGTTGTACCATTTTATGTTTCCACCAGCAATACATGAAGATTCCAGTTTCTCCATATGCATCCTTCCCAACATTTGGTAATGTCTATCTTTTTAATTAGAGTCATACTGAGTGTATAGTGGTATCTCCTTGTGATTTTAATTTGCATATTCTAATGACTAATGATGTTGAGCATTTTTATATGTGTATTAGCTTTTCATATTTCTCTTTTGATAAAATGTCTATCAAAAATTATTTGCTCATTTCATAATTGAGTTGTTTGTCTTCTTATGCTATAATATTTCCTTGCATATTCTGCATAAAGCCTTCTATTGAATATGTGATTTACAATTTTTTTTGCTAGTGTGTAGTTTACCTTTTCATGAACGTAGTGGTATCTTTTGAGATACAAAGGTTTCTCAGTTTTTTTTCTTTTAAGGCTCATGCTCTTGGTAGAGTAGCTAAGAATGTTTTACCCAACCTAAGATCACAAAGATTTTCTCCTATGTTTTCTTCTAGAAGTTTTATTAGCCACGGGGAGAAGGGATTAGCATTCCCTCCTCATAACACCTACATAAGGAATACAGGAGCAAGGCTATGTCTATTGGGATGACACAGATTCTGGAATCATTTTCACGTTCATGTATTCTGGAGGTCAAGCAGAAAAGAATCTCTGAAATTTGCGTCCTATTAGGGCACTCATGCTTTTGGTGGGGAAAGTGGGCTTTGTGCGTGCGACTTTGATGTAAGTGTGGAGGAGGAGAGGACAGGGCTGGGCTATGCTGCAAACATGTCCTTTTTCAGGTCAGCCAATCAGAATGTGTGAGATGCAATAGCAAGTAGAACTGGCCATCTGGCTTCAGCCTAAAAATGAAAAACGACTATTTAAATCTGCTGTCTATCTGCTCTAGGCATTACTTAGTACATCTGCATGCTCAATAAATAAAAATCAATTATAAATTCCATTTCTCTTTACAAGCCTGTGTTCGCTTGGTTATAGGAGCTGTTTGGGCACAGGTAGGGGAGATGTGAGGACAAGGTAATGAAAGAGGGTAGACTCGAATTAAGAGGGAAAACCATTTTGAACTGTCAGGGCCATTGAGGATTTGGGGTTAGACCTAGCAGAAGATTTCAAGGATGAGGCAGTCTTCCCAGATCCTCCACACCCCTGGCCATCAGCCACTTCAAACCATGCTGTGGTCATTAGACTCCCAGCCTCTCTCAAACTAAAGTGAGCATATCCTTCCCAATTATAAAGGGAACTGCATAAACAACCACCACAGGGCTAATAAATAACACCTCAACCAAAGATAAACAAATAGCGATGATGACGGGACTGATGAGGAAAGGTGATGTGCTTAGAGAACGGCTCTGGGCAAATGCCACACTGAGCAGGGAGGGCAGGACAGCCTGCCTCAGGCTGGGGGAAGGGGGGAGAGGCTCCCTTCTCTACAGAGCAGCTTCTCTTCGGGGAGCAGAGTCAAGTCAGAGCAAGACTAAGAAGTGACATCATGAATTAAGGTTTTAGAATTAATGTGAATTATAAAATAATACATTAACAGACAATCCTTAAAAAAAACCCCAACTTCCTGCAAATAAAAGTGAAAGTGCCCTTGTACCACCCCACAATCTCCAGCGCTCTTCCCTAGCCCTTTTCCTGTGCAACCCTGAGTAAGTGTTCGTTGGGGCATTTTTGGCTGCATTTACATGCAGGGATATAGGAGTCCCCATGAAATACTGTAAGTGTCTGGGGCTTTCTTAACACAGATGAAATTGGGCCCTATGACTCATTCTGCAACTCACTCATTTCATTCATTAATACTTCTGTGTGTGTATGTGTGTGGTCCTGGGGATTGAACTCAGGACATTCTGCCTCCAAGCTATACCCCCAACCCTATTTTATTTTTTATTTGGAAACAAGGTCTCACTAAGTTGAGGAGGGTCTCGCTGTATTGCTGAGGCTGGCCTCGAGCCTGCAATCCTGTTTGAGCCTCCCAAGTACTGGGATTACAGGCTTGCACCACCACACCCACTTCATTCATTAATATTTCTTGGAGACTTTTCCACACCAGGACACCTTGAATTGGTTGAGAGTGTTCACATCTCATCTCTGTCCATCTGAGTGACCTCGAGAAAGTTTCTGCATAACCTCTCTACAGAACCTTGCTATATCTGTTTCTGCAGTTCTAAAACAGGGATAAGGGTGGTACCTGCGTCAGAGTGCTTCTGCATATCAAAGAGTTAATGCATGAACTGCACTTAAAACAGTGTCTGTTTCATTTAAGCAGCCAAGAAATGTTGTCTTATGTTATTCATTTTAATGGCTGTGTGGTGTGTCTACGCGATAGTTTATTTCCCTATTGATGCACATTTAGAGTGTCAACGATTTTGGCTATTATTAAAAATGAACACTTCAGCGAATGCCCCTAAACATGCTCCTTTATATGTCCATGTAAGTGTTTCTGTAGGGGAGATACCAAGAAGTGGAATTCTGCAGATGTAGGGGTTAAGCCTGTTTGATATAGCAATGATGCCAAATCAGCCTCCAATTTATGTTTCTGTCCAAGAACCAGAGTATCCACTTCTCTATGCTCTTGCCATTAATATTTGAAATGCTCTTTCCTCTAAAAAATGAGAAATGATCTTTCCTTAATGTTTTAACTTGAGTTTCTCTAATTTCTAATGGGAATATGACTACTTTCACATGTTTATTGGTCATTGAGATTTCCTCCTAGGTGAATTCCCTCTTCATAACCTTGGCCATTTTTATAGTGAGGAGTTTGATTTGTAGAGCTTCTTTCTATCTTTGCATGCTGATACTTGGTGCATAACATTTGCTGCAAATATTTTTCCTCTAATCTAGGTATTAATTTATTGAAGTACTATAAGGAAAGTTTAGCCCATCCTCACGTCATGAGTGGGATCTCAGGAGCATTGAACCACACGGAGACCACCACGGCCATGCTGAAACTGTAGCTCTGAAAGGTTGAAAGATGATATGAAGGAGCCAAGGGCTGTGGACACAGCCCAGAAAAGACCTTCTGCACCAGACACAGTTAGCTCTCCCCGGTTCAGACATGGAGGTTCTAAGAGCCTCTAGATTTTGTTAATCTGATCATCCTTATTCCCTACACTGTGGCTACCTCTGTAATGGGGTTCCAGATGAGGAGGTGGTAGCAAAAGCCCTTGGAGAGAATCATAGTAGCTTTCCTGAGAAACAGGAAATGAGAATAAACAGTCATGAAGTTCCTCTGGGACCTTGCTACTCAAAGTAGCAGCAATGGTAGCACCAGCAGCAGCAGCAGCAACAACAACATCTCTAGGCGGCCAGAAATACAGGATCTTGGCCCCACCCCAGACAGATTGAAACAAAATCCCAGAGTGCCAAGATCCCCAGGTGATCGGTGTGCATGTTGGAGTTCAGGAATCGCTGCTCTGGGCCTGTTTGAACAGGTCAGAACCATCTGCGTGGTAGACCTAGGGGTTCATTCGCCATCTGTTATGAGTTGAGTTTTGTCCCCCCTAAAATTCACACGCTGAAGTCCTAACCCCCAGGGCATCAGAATGTTACCATGTTTGGAAAGAGGATGCTTGAGGACATTATTAGTTAAGGTGAGGTCATACTGGAGTGTGATGGGCCCCTAATCCAACATGACTGGAGTCCTTATAGAAAGGAGACGTTCGGACATAGGCTTACATGCAGGGAGAGCACCAATGGGAAGATAAAGGCAGAGACCAGGGTGATGTGGCAAAAACCAAATAGTGCCCAAGATTGCCAACAAACACCACCAGAAGCTAGGGAAGAGGCTTGGGACAGAGTCTCCTATGCAAACAGCAGAAAGAGTCAACCCTGCTGACAACTTGATCTCCGACTTCCAGCCTCTGGAACTGTGGCACAATAAAATTCTGTTGCTCAAGCCACCCAGTCAGGGGTACTTGTTACTGCAGCACCAGCACACTAATACCCTGTCCCTTAGGGTTTTCACAATGGAGGGACAGGCCACACAGGGCCTTGGGATTATCTTCTGGATAATAAAGACAACATTAGGGGGAATAAATTGGGCCCGAGATGCCGCCTCCCTGTCACGGTACAGCACCTGCTGCACATTCTTAACTTTTCACAGGGTCGAGAGATGCTTCCCGAGGCTCTTAGCAGCTGGCTCTCTGACCACACTCACCCTGTGCAGCGTGTTGAGCTTTCCTGGCCTTTAAATAGAGGTGGGAAGCAGTTAGGTAGGGAGGGGAAAGGCCAGCTGACGAAGGAACCATTATAGTTGCCTGTGCACTTCACCTCAAGTGTTTTAACTAATGTGCTGCTTAGAGGGAGTTTGTCCTGGTGAAATTAAAAGGAAAAAACAGATTTGAAAGAGTATCTATTTCTTGCTTTATCACTCATTAGTGACTCAGAGCAGTTAAGTCCACAGTTCCCAATTTACTCACAGCCTGCTCAAGCAGTCTGCGGCCTTTATTGAATCAAAGAGAAAACAAATCACCATCATCCGGATCAAAGTTAGAGACTTCCTGTGGGGCTTTCCGGAAACGTGCAGCACCTGGGAAACAAGGTACGTTAGCCACTGACTGCCGTTCCCAGAGGTTGATGTCTGTAGATTAGAATGTAAACTTTTCTTTATCCTCATAGATCTTTTAGAAGGATGCCCACTTCTTTTCAGAAAATGGTTTTGTTTTTAAAGTAAGAACAGTTCGTGTTTATTAAGCAGTTAACTGTGCTAAGCACAGGGCTCAAACTTCACACATAAATTATTGCACTTAATCTTCATTATGCCCATTTGTGGTAGATGATATAATTATCTCCGTCGTACGGCTGAGGACACCGATGGCATAGAGAAGCTAACTCATCTGCTCAAACACAGTTAAAGAAGTGTGAGGCGTCATCGCATCTTGCTGGACACCTCCAGGAGAAGCTACATGATAATAGTGCTATAAAGGATATAAAGGAGCCAGGGGTGGTGGCGCATGCCTGTAATCCCAGTACTTTGGAGGCTGAGACAGGAGGATTGCAGGTTCGAGGACAGCCTCAGCAACTTAGCGAGGCTCTCAGAAACTTAGTGAAACCCTGTTTCAAAATAATTTTTAAAAATAAGGGCTGGGGATGTAGCTCAGAGGTAGAACCCCTCTAGGTTCAGTCCCCGATGCCACACACAAAAGATATAAAGCTATAAAGGTCATTTATAATGTATTCTATTCCTAAAGAATCTTTTGTCACTAGGACCATAGAGCAGTGTGTGTGGGGGGGGGGATAATGGAGGCAGAAAGAATGGGATGATGAGGTTTTGCTCTGGAGATGTCCAGGTGGAAAGGTTCCATCCAACTGAGAAAAGCAGATCAATTCTACAGACAAAGTTCCCGAGCCTGAAGTGCACCCATAAAGGGAGCAATCGAGTCTACACAAGTTAGCAAATTGGAGGAGGCATCGGATTCCCAGGAGGGCTTGATAAAGCACAGATTCCAAGCTGCACCCTAGAGCTCAGGATTCAGTAGTTTTTGGGAGGGGCTCGAGAATTTGCTTTTCTTTAAATTCCCAGGTGCAGGCACTGTGGCTTCTGGGGCCACACTTTGAGAATCACTGGGCTAGTGGCTAAGAGCACAGACTCTGTAGCCAAGGAGAGCTAAATTTGTCACAATCTTGCCACTAAACAGCTGTGTAACCTCGGGCAAGTTTTTAATATTCCCTCTACTTCTGTTTTCTTCAGTATAAAATGGGGCTGAAGAGTGTACCGTATCTCATACATTAATTATGAGGTATGAACAAGATTGTAATAATGACTATTTTTTAAAAAATGGACAGCAGACCTGGTACTTAAGCATTCAACAAATAAATACTAGAGGCAACCTCTGCTATCATCATCATCATCAACACCATTATATCTTCTATTTTTATACATGTGGTGTGCACATGTCTCCTCTCACCTCTAAGATGCCAGACCTCTTTGTATTTCTATGTGAAAAATGGATCTTCATAGTAGGTCGCATGTCATAGATTTATTGCAAGAATTAAATGAGTCACTCTTTATAAAGAATTTAGCACCATGCTTTATCCATAGAGATCATTATTAGAACTCCTCTTACTTCTGTCAACCGTACATTGTACTAATTATTTGATGTGTATTATGCCATTTAATCCTCAGAGTAACCCTGCAAGGTAGAAAATGTTATGATCATCTTACAAATGGTAAAATTCGAGTGCCAGAGGTTAAGTTACTTGCTCCGGATCATTCAGTGGTTAGGATTTAAATGCAGATTTGCTTGTTCTAACAAATAGTGTCCCTCTCTGTTATGCCACACTCCTGCCCAACTTTGTAACTTACATCAGAATGCATTGAGGTCTTCTAGGCTGGCGATTGGGAGTGCTAAGAGAAGGCAAATTTCTCCTTTAGGAATATAGGTTTGAAAAAATTATTTCACTGACTGGTCCATGAAATGGATGAGGGCTTGTTGCCGTCATAACCACCCAGCCCCCTTTACTTTGTAGATAATCAACGTGACTTCCAGTCTGAGAAAAAATAAGACTGCCACGAGTTGGACTCATACACATTTTCTGAGTCACCAGCTAAAAAATGTTCCTCTTACTCCTCATTCTACACCTTGTTTCCCTGCTGGGTCACTGTCTAGCCACACAGTCAGACATGGAAATGTCAAAATAATAGTTAAAATTTGCAACGGGCAGATGCGATGTCAGAGTGTTAGACTCAGATTTTGCTGAAGGGAGAGGTATTTCAGAGTGATACAGATACCAGCTCTGGATCCACCTGAGTTAGCTACAGGATGAAAATGATTTTCCTTTCTGTAACTACTAAGGTAGTCCCCAAAGACGTTTAGTATATTAAACTGGCGCTAAATGTCAAGGAGCGTTCCTAGGTAGCTTTCAAGGTTGTAGAGGAGGGCCAGATATTTACAGAGGCAGGAACCACAGGCTTGACCTGGGAGTGGAATGCCTTCCAACCGATGCATGTGGTTAATGTTTGTAGGAAGGAGAAGCCTCTAGCAGGAGAAGATCAAATTTCTATTTACCTGGAGGCCAAAAATAATCATAAACAGGTGCTCTCGAATGTTCAACCATGCTGTCTGACTTCTCCACCAAATACCTCCCAACCACCTCAGGTTTCAGGGAGGAGAAGGCAATTTTAATTGCTTCCCTTTTATCTCTGGCTCCCTGTAAAAATATGAAATGAAATCTTTTAGGATAACAGAACATGTGTACGGAATATGGTTGTAGCCAGAAGTTATCCCATAGCTCTGGCCTCTGACCAGTTTGCCTGGGAGGATTTATTTTAAGCTATTCTTATCTGAATTCGTCTGGCTGCGCCAGCATGAGAGCTAATTCTCTGACAATAAGCCTGCTGGGGTGTGTTTGGGTCTCTGTTTGTTTGTTTTGATGTGTACAAAGACTGCAGAATGGATAGCGGCATCACACGCCTCCCTAAATGAGAGGCGCAGGCTGGTGCGACGGGGGAGGCTTGATATTTGGGGATCTGGGTAGCGAACAAGCAAGCACTTCAGGGAAGATGCAGGTAAGGTACATTCTCTCCTTGCTCCCTGCAGGAGACCCAGAAGCCCAGGGTCTCTCGAGATGAATAGGACTACCAGGATTCCAAAATACCAGCCTGGGGAGATCCCAGGGCTGAGACACCTCAAAGTCTCTGATGTGGCAGGGAAGTGAGCTGAGATGCTGAACTGTGGGCTGCAGGTGCCTGGCGGACCTCTGACCTAGGGTGCCCCACATTGCTCCCACATCCAGAGGAGAGGTGCCTCTGCCCACAGCCTTCTGCTGCCACCCAGTCTTCTCTGGCAGCGTAGATGACTATCGAAACCCCCAGCTCCTCCTCCTCCTCCTCCTCCTCCTCCTCCTCCTCCTCCTCCTCCTCCTCCTCCTCCTCCTCCTCCTC
>PVJS01019625.1:0-25146 GCA_004027185.1 Glis glis
GTGTGTTACTGGGGATTGAATCCAGGGGCATTCTACCTCCGAGCTATACCTCCAGCCCTATTTTTTATTCTTTATTTTGAAATAGGGTCTCACTAAGTTGTGGAGGGCCTCACTAAGTAGCCGAGGCTGGCCACAAACCCGGATCCTCCTGTCTCAGCCTCCCAAGTACTGGGATTACAAGCATGCACCACCATGCCCATTTTAGATTACAGGTTTTGAGTTATCTACATGCTTCTTTTTCTGGTCAGTGCTCCAACCTTCACATAAGAGACGTGGAAATGTGTGCATGTAATGGATATTTTCCTACAGTAATTCTCAGTATCAAACTTTTAACTTGATTTCAAGCTGTAACCAGCCCCATGACTGCAGGAGATAGATGACCTTTGTCATATGCACCAAGAGTCAATGACTTAAAACTGACCTTGAGCCAAAATGTCAGTGTATCACTCTTGTCACTCTGTGCAGAACAGCTTAAAGGAACACCTCTTCACCACACAATCTGCAAATTCCTCCCGGCTTCCATACTATTCTGTGGCAGAAGCTATTTGGTTCCCCAAAGCTTTACCTTCAGTGTGTCAGCCATTCAGGTGATAATCAATTGCAGGTGATCTATTAGTTGCAGACCAAGAGCTGCCTTTAATAGTAGCTGGATTTTCACGGCTCAAACATCAATATCCAGTTCATGCCTGTTTTGATACCCATGTATGTATCAGTTACAATTCATAGTTCTTGGTGATGTTTTCTAGGAAATACCAACAGCCAAAATTGTTCAAGAAGAGTTGGAGGGACAGGTATGGTAGCACATGACTGTAATCCCAGTACTTGGGAGACTGAGAAAGGAGGATCGCAGGTTCGAGGCCAGCCTCAGTAATTGAGACCTTGTTTAAAAATTTTTAGAAAACAAAGCATTTTTTTAAAGGGCTGGAGGAGGAGGAGGAGGAGGAGGAGGAGGAGGAGGAGAAAGGGAGAGAGGGAAGAAGAGTTGGAGAACCAACTAGAGCAATTACCATAGAAAAACAATAAATATTATTATTAGCCAGGTGCAGTGACATACGCCTATAATCCCAGCTCTTGGGAGCCTAAGGCAGGAGGATCACTTGAACCCAGAAATTTGAGAGCAGCCTGGGCAATATAGCTAGACTCCTTCTCAAAAAATATTATTAATGAGCTACAATCTTTCTATTTCTTCCTTCTTCTCCTCTTCCTCCTCCTCCCCCTCCTCCTTCTTCTTTTTCTTTGGTGGTACTAGGGATTGAACCCAGGGGCATTACCTCTGGGCTACACCCCCAACCCTTTGTTTTTGTTTGTTTGTTTTTTGGTGCTAGGGACTGAACTTAGGGATGTTTTAATTCTTTTTTTTTTTTTTTTGCGGTACTGAGGATTGAACCCAGGGGCATTCTACCTCCGAGCTACACCCCCAGCCCTATTTTTGTAATTTATTTTGAAACAGGGTCTCACTAAGTTGCAGAGGACCTCACTAAGTAGCTGAGGCTGGCTGCAAACCCGGATCCTCCTGTCTCAGCCTCCCAAGTACTGGGATTACAAGCGTGCGCCACCATGCCCAGCTGGGATGTTCTAATTCTGAGCAACACCTCCAACCCATATTTTATTATTTATTTATTTATTGCGGTACTGGGGATTGAACCCAGGGGCATTCTACCTCTGAGCTCCACCCCCAGCCCTATTTTTTATTCTTTATTTTGAAACAGGGTCTCACTAAGTTGCAGAGGGCCTCACTAAGTAGCTGAGGCTGGCTGCAAACCCGGATCCTCCAGTCTCAGCTTCCCAAGTACTAGGATTACAAGCATGTGCTACAATGCCCGGCTTATTTTTTATTTTGAAATAAGATCTAGCTAAGTTGCTGAGGCTGACCTCAAACTTGCAATCTTCCTGTTTCTGGCTCCCAAGTACTATGATTACAGTCCTACACTGCCAGGCCCAGCCCTATCCCTTTTTATAATTTTTATTGTTTCGGAACAGAGTCTTACTAGGTTGCTGAGAGTCTTGCTAACTTGTTGAGGCTGGTCTCGAACCTATGATCCTCCTGTCTTAGCTTCCCAAGTACTGGGATTACAGATGTGTGCCACCACACCTGGCTATTTAGTGAACTACAATTTTGAAAGGTAACAAGCTGAAAATTATAAATAGATGAGTTCTATTTGGCCTTCAGGCAAAAGATTATTTCTCAAGTGAACTTTAGACATATAAGAAATTGAATAGATTATGCTCCAGTGAAAATAGAATATATAAGAAGTTGAAAATTCTCTCAATTTAACTTGTGAAAATAGCACAATATCAATACCATAGCCTAATAAAGAGAGGAAAGCAGCCAAGTGTGGTGGGGTACGCCTACAATCCTAGTACTTGGGAGACTGAGACAGGAGGATCGCAGGTTCAAAACCAGCCTCAGTAATTTAGTGAGACACTGTTTCAAAATAAAAAATAAAATAGGCCTGGGGTGTATAGCTCAGAGGCAGAACACCTCTAGGTTCAATTCCCAGCATGTGCGCGCACGCGCACACACACACACACACACACACACACACACACACACACACAAAGAGAGAGAGAGAGAGAGAGAGAGAGAGAGAGAAGAAAGTCTCTAAAGAATACAAAATTCTCATCTTATGTAAACTATTTAAGAAATTCAAAGCCAGGCATGGTGGTGCAGATTTTCGGCCAGCCTCAGCAACTTAGTGAGACCCTGTTTCAAAATAAAAACATAAAATCAGGCTGGGGGTATAGCTCAGAGGTAGAATGCCCCTGGGTTCAATCCCAGCACTACACACACACACACACACACACACACAAAAGGCTGTGAATGTAGCTCAATGTTCCTGGATTCGGTCCCCAGCATGGAAGAAGAAGAAGGAGAAGCAGGAGAAAGGAGAATAAGAAAAAAAAAGGGCCAACAAATTAAATCCAGCTGTGTATCAAAAGAATAAGTTGTCAAATCTGAAGAGGATTTATCCCAACACTGCTAGGATGGTTAAATATTAAGATATATAGCAACTTAAGCAGGGTGTGGTGGCACACGCCTACAACAGTCCATTTTTGTTAGTCTGTTGTGTTGCTATGTCAAAGTACCCAAATGCTGGGTAATATAGAAATAAAAGAGGTTTATTTGTCTCACAATTCTGGTGGCCAGAAAATCCAGACAGCATGGTGCCAGCATCAGGCAAGGACCCCCTGGCCGTGTTGCAACTTGGGGGATGGTGTCACATGGTGAGACACGAAGCAAGAGAGCAGCTGAAAAAGCCAACTGCTTGATAACAACCTGATCTCACAGTAACGAATCCAGTTCCTTGAGGCAGACATTAATCCCTCCAGAGTGGATCCCTCAGGACCTAATTACCTCCACTAGGCGCCACCTCTTAAAAGTCCACCACCTTTCATGCCATCATGTTGGGAACCAAGCTTCCAGCACTTGAAAGGGGACAAGCCATATTCAATCCACAGCACCTCACTAGCCTGGGGGAGGAGAAGGTGGCTTTAGATAAAATTGCTTGGAAGTAATACTTGGAACCGGGCAGGTGGCACATGCTTGTAATCCCAGTACTTAGGAGGCTGAGACAGGAGGATTGCAAATTCAAAGCCAGCTTTAGCAATTTAGGGAGACCCTGTTTCAAAATAAAAAATAAAAAGGGCTGGGGTATAGCTCAGAGGAGAATATCCCTGGGTTCAATCCCCTGTACAAAAAATGATATATAATAACTTAATTAATTAATTAATTAATTTTTTTTTGCGGTACCAGGGATTGAACCCAGGGGCGTTCTACCTCTGCGCTACATCCCTGGCCCTATTTTTTTATACTTTATTTTGAAACCGGGTCTCATGAAGTTGCGGAGGGCCTCACTAAGTAGAGAGAGAAAGACAGAGAGAGAGAGAGAGAAAGAGAGAGAGAGGGAGAGAGAGAGCACGAGAGCGAGCGAGCGCAAGCGAGCTGAGGCTGGCCGCGAACCTGGATCCTCTGGTCTCCGCCTCCCAAAGTACTGGAATTACAAGCGTGTGCCACCATGCCCGGCTATAATAATTTTTATTAAAGAATTCCATATGAACATACAGTTATCTTAATAAATTAAATTCAACCCCTATTAATGATATTAATTGGAAAACTAGGAAAAGAACATTCACAATTTGATACATGGTTTATTTTTAATAAAACAATGAAGCCAGGCATGGTGGCGCATGCTTGTAATCCCAGTACTTGGGAGGCTGAGACCGGAGGATTGCAGGTTCGTGGCCAGCCTCAGTTACTTACTGAGGCCCTCCTCAACTTAGTGAGACCCTGTTTCAAAATAAAGAATAAAAATAGGGCTGGGGGTGTAGCTCAGAGGTAGAATACTCCTGGGCTCAATCCCCAGTATTGCAAAATAAATAAATAAATAAATAAATAAATAAATAAATAAATAAATAAAATGAGAAAAACCTATAGCAAATGCCATACTTAATAGCGGAACAATAGGATTCCAATTGAAGTCAGAAACAACACAAGAATGACCTTTATTACTACTCCTGTTCAAAATGGTACCAGATGTTCTCTGTTATTCAAGAAGGAAAACAGTAAGAGGTATAAACATTAGATATGAAGAGGCAAATTGTGGTTATTTGCAGATGACACTATAGCTTACATAGAAAAACCTAAGAAAATCAATTGACAAACTATTAGTACTAATAAGCAAGGTGACCACATACAAGATCAATGTACAAAAATCAATAGCTTTCCTATATGCCAGCAATAACCAACTAGAAAATGTAATAGGAAATAAGATTCTACTCATGATAGCAACAAAAACTATTACGCACCTAAGAATAAACCTAAAAATAGAATTTATTTCAGGTCTTTAATGATGGTTCGATATTAGGGAATCTTTCAATCTAATTAATCACATTGATAAAGTAAAATTGAAAGCTACATAATTATATTATGTAGCAGCAGAGAAAATACAAGACCATTTCTGGTAAAAACACAAAGTAAAACAAGAGTCAAAGTCAAAGGACATTTCCTCACTATAATAAAGAGTTGTGTTGAGTGTGTGTGTGTGTGTGTGTGTGTGTGTGTGTGTGTGTGTTGTTTTCAGAAACTAGAGCAGCTGGGCATGGTGGCACACACCTGTAATCCCAGTACTTGGGAGGCTGAGACCTGAAGATCACAGGTTCGAGTCCAGCCTCAGCAATTTAGCAAGACCCTGTTTCAAAATAAAAAATAAAATAGTGCTGGGGGTGTAACTTGGAGGCAAAATGCCTCTGGGTTTAACCTCCAGTACAAAAAAGAAGAAGGAAGGAAACATCACATTGATTAAATATTAAAGGCCCTGCCATTAAAGTATAAAACAAGAAGCTGGGATCATTACTATCCTTCAAAACTATTTTGTGAAATAAGAGGATTTGATAAAGAGTAAAATTTTCATATAGCAGGCACTATTCCCAGGTCTCCCAAAATTAGGGCTGCATCTCCTGTCGACACTAGATCACTTTGATTTTGTATCACAGAATAAGATGGAAATTGAAGTTTCGCCCAGAGAGACTAATCAAAAGGATCTTTCTTTTTCTTCCCCCATCAAAGCCATTACCAAGCACTGTCCAGATATTACTCACACTGCACCTGTCCTCTGATGGAAAGGAAGAATTTTTAATTGCCCAAACAGTCCTAAGAGCCAGAGCTGCTTTTTGTTCACGTGGCCTTGGCGTCTGGTGACAGAGGGCTGCCTGAAATGCAGCCAAGCATCTGGGGCACAAACAGCTGCAAACCAACGGGGCTGGATTTCCACATCTTCCCTTACGCTCTCACGCTCAGAAGTTGTAGATATATTGGGAATTCTATCGCTCCTACCTTGTTTTGGATACCGCAGGTTGTATTTATTCCTGTTTGTTTGTGTCTGGTTTTTTTTTTTTTGGTACTAGGGATTGAAACCAAGAGCATTATACCTATGAGCTATACCCTCCACCCTTAAAAAAAATTTTTTTTTTTTTGAAACAGAGTCTTGCTAAGTTGCTGAGGCTGGTCTCCAGCCTGTGATCCTCCTGTCTCAACCTCCTATGTACTGGAATTGCAGGTGTGTGCCACCATGCCCAGCAGCATTCCTATTTCTTAAAGAGAAAATAAAGGGACCACCAAGATGGATTCCAAACAAAGTTGGATGGTAAAGGGAGCTTTTAGGCTGGGTTATCTAAAGTGGCCTGGTTGCCTCCCACCTCTAAGAAAGAGCACGCATATGTCACTTTAAGCAAAGGACTGGAGCAAGTAGGAGATGAGGTGGGGGTCCTGGGATCTCTCCATATCCCCTCATGAAGACAGACATGTGCCATGAGTTCAGTTCCTGGGAAGCAGAGTCCAAAACATAGATGAGCCCAGAGGAAGTACTCTTGGTATCAATACCTGTGCAGGGAAAGAGGAAAAATGGGATTGGGCAAAAAGGAAGCCTGCCTGTGATGAAATCCCAAGGAGGGGTCAGTTGACCCCATGGGTGCAGAGCCCTCCAGAGTTGTTCCCAGATAGGGTGAGAAAACCAGGTGCTTGTATTCCCATGCGTTATGGTTTGGATCTAAAATGTCTCCCAAAGATCATGTGCTAAAGGCTTGGTTGCCAGCCTCTGGTGCTATTGGATGGTGGAAACTTCAAGAGGTAGAGTTTAGTTGGAGGAAATAGACCACTGGAGGTGTTTCCTCAAAGGGCGTATCTCCTCTCCCTCCCTCCCTCCCTCTCTCTCTCTCTCTCTCTCTCTCTCTCTCTCTCCCTCTCTCTCTCTCTCTTCTGTTCCTGGTCACCATGAGGTGAGCAGTTTTGCCCCACCACGCGCTCCCTGCTACGATGTTGTGTGTCTCACCACAGGCCCAGAATCACCAGCCCCAACTGACCATGGATTGAAACATTGAAACCATGAGCCAAATAAATATTTCCCTTTTAAGTTAATTTTCTCAGGTATTTTGTCACAGCAATGGGTTAGGGTTAGGGTTAGCACAACCAGTGATCGATCACATGTGAGCTTCCCGGAAAGGGGATGGGTCCTGAGTGATGTGATTGTCTTTAATGAGGACAGTCTCAGCCTTCTGCTGCTGGGGAGATCCAGGTGGCATGGCATGGCGCCCACCACGAAAATAACAAGGATAGAAAAGAAAGAACGTGCAGGTGACATTCTCAACAATGTGTCAACAAACCAGGGGCAGTATATCCCAAACAAGCCCTAGAATATGAGCTGGCGGGGTGAAACAGCAGCAAGCCTTCTGTGATAGAATCAGTAGTTTGCGGTATTGGGGATTGAACCCAGAGTCATTCTACCTCTGAGCTACACCCCCAGCCCTATTTTTTATTCTTTATTTTGAAACAGGGTCTCACTAAATTGCGGAGGGCCTCACTAAGTAGCTGAGGCTGGCCTCAAACCTACGATTCTCCTTTCTCAGCCTCCCAAGTACTGGGATTACAAGCATGCACCACCACGCCTGGCAAATTTATTGAACTTTAAAGGAAAGAAAAAATCTGGGAATCGAGGTAAGGCAAGAAGACCAAATTACATATAGGTAAAAAAATATCAAATCTGTGTCAGAGTTTTCAATTGAAGCAGTTTCTACCAGAAGATAATAAGGTAGTAACTCGAAATACTTAAGAAAATGTGAACCACAAATTTTATATCCAGCTAAAATGACCATGAAGTATAATGGCCATAGATAAGCTGTTGTGAACATGAGAGAACTCAGGGAGCATTGTTCCCATGAGATTACTCCTGAGGAATCTACTAGAGAATAAGTTTCATACAACTGAGAAATACCTGGAGAAGTATCAACATGAGGATTCATGGTAAATATTTAATATATTAAATTGTAAGATTAAAAGTAAGTAAGAGTGACAGAATGGCATGTAATTGTTGGATGCTCTGACAATGTAGATAAAAATGCAATTAACAAAACTGAGGGAGCCAGGCATGAAGGCGATACCTGTAATCCCAGTACTTAGGAGGCTGAGACAGGAGGATCACAGGTTCAAAGCCAACCTCAGCAACCTAGTGGGACCCTCAGCAAGCTAGTGAGACCCTGTTTCAAAATAAAAACTTAAAAAAGGGATGGATGCCGGGCATGGTGGCGCACGCTTGTAATCCCAGTACTTGGGAGGCTGAGACAGGAGGATCTGGGTTTGTGACCAGCCTCAGCTACTTAGTGAGGCCCTCCACAACTTAGTGAGACCCTGTTTCAAAATAAAGAATAAAAAATAGGGCTGGGGGTGTAGCCCAGAGGTAGAATGTCCCTGGGTTCAATCCCCAGTACCGCAAAAAAAAAAAAAAAAAAAAAAGAGGGCTGGGGTATAGCTCAGAGGTAGAATGCCTCTGGGTTCAATCTGTGTGTGTGTGTGTGTGTGTGTGTGTGTGTGTGTGTGTGTGTAACAAAATACACAATAAACACAACAAAAAACTAGAAAAAAAGATTTTTAATGTTTTCACTATAAAGAAATGATAAATGGCCAGGCATGGTGGTGCACATCTGTAATTCCAGTACATGGGAGGCTGAGACAGGAAGATCACAGGCTTAAGGACAGTCTTAGCAATGTAATGAGACTCTCACAACTTAGTGAGACCCTGTTTCAAAAAAGTAAAAAATAAGAAGGACTAGGGGTGTAGCTCAGAGGTAGAATGCCCCTGGATTCAATCTACAGAACCACATACAATAAAAGAAAAGAAATGCTAAATGTTTAAGGATAGAGATATATTCAACCTGATTAAACATTACATAATGTATACATACACCGAAACATCACATGGTACAACATTAATATTCTCTATTTTATGTTTTTATGTAATAGTTAAAATAAATTTAATTTAAATTAAAAAAATAAAAACCTTTTTCACCATGAGGAAAATGGGGAAAGAGGAGGAATACATGGAAAATAGGACAAGCTCTCCAATTGTCTGTAGTTTTAAAGATAGAATAATAATACATTACTTTAAATAGAGGGAGAGGGAGGTGAAGGCGAAGAAGTTGTAACTAGATAATTTTAATATTACTCAAAGTAGGGAACCAACAGACTATTATCTTTAAAAAGAAGGGAAATGGTATTTTGCAAATATATTACCAAAAAGGTAACAATTAGAACACAATATAAAACTGTACATTCTGAGAGAAATATTTTTTAAAAGAGCTAGAGAAAGAGAAGACAGGTGACCATGTAGTAAAATACTTTATAATTGAAAAACAAATGAATAAACATTGGTTTTTTTATCACTAATGTAAATGGGATCCATTCACATATTAAATGAAAGTATTTTCAAACTTTCAAACAAAGCAAAGTCTAAACCTGTTACATATAAGATACACAGATACACCTAAAACAAAGAGATTAAGAAAGTTTTAAAATAAAAGAATGAACAGGAATACACCAGAAATAAATGTAAAATTCAGAGACAGCAGGGGTCATTATGTTGATATCTGTCAAGGAAGAATTGTGACCAAAAAGCATTGAAAAGGAAAAGGAGCATTTTTAATAGTGCTAATGAGTAAATTAATGATGGAGATTATATATGTATATGTAAATTCAATAACACAACAATCAACTTTCATAACAAAATTATAGAAGATGCGCACAAAGTAAAAACACATTTTCAAGAGAAAATTTTAACACAGTCTCAATCCAAGACAAATCAACTAGGCAACGAAATAAACAAGAATTTAGAAAATTGAAGCTGGGTATGGTGGTGCACACTTGTAATCCCAGTACTTGGGAGGCTGAGACAGGAGGATTGCAGGTTCAAAGTCAGCCTCGGCAACTTAGCAAGGCTCTCAGCAACACAGTGAGACCTTGTTTCCAGATAAGATATAAAATTGGGCTTGGGGTGTAGTTTGGATGTAGAATGCCTCTGGGTTCAATCCCCAGTACCAAAAAAAAAAAAAAAAGTTGAATCCAGGGATTGAAAATGTGGTTACAGGCTGGGCGTGGTGGTGCACGCTTGTAATCCCAGTACTTTGGGAGGCGGAGACCAGGGGATCCGAGTTCACGGCCAGCCTTAGCGCTCTCTCTCTCTTTCTCTCTCTCTCTCTCTCTCGTGAGACCCGGTTTCAAAATAAAGTATAAAAAAATAGGGCCGGGGGTGTAGCGCAGAGGTAGAATGCCCCTGGGTTCAATTCCCGGTACCGCAAAAAAAAAAAAAGAAAATGTGGTTACAGACTGGTGTCCGCCCCTGAACCGTGGCTACCAGATGAAACAAGGTAAGAAGCTTGTGCTGGAATATAAATCAATGCACCACTGCCACTTCCTTCATTGAGAAATCTTGCTATTAAAAGAAAAGGAAAGGGGTGGAGCAGTGTGGTGGTGCGTGCCTGTAATCCCAATACTTGGGAGACTGAAATAGGAGGATCTCAAGTTCGAGGCCTCGAGGCCAGCCTCAGCACCTTAGCAAGACCCTGTTTCAAAAATTAAAATAAATAAATAAATAAATAAATAAGGCTGGGGTGTAACTTGGAGGTACAATGTCCCCGAGTTCAATTTCTATCAAAATTGGAGGGGGGAGAGAAGAGAGGTCTTGAGTAGACTGGCTACTTTGAGTAGCACTGACCTAAACAATATAACCAATGTGGTAACTCTTATAATTTATATCAAACTCTGAATTCCAATATTGGAGAACACACCTTCTGAAGTGCACATGGAGTGTTCATAAAAATAGATATTGTAGCCACGCTTGGTGGCTCACGCTTACAATCCCAGTACTTGGGAGGCTGAGACTGGAGGATCGCATCTTCGCACCAGCCTCAGCTACTTAGTAAGGCTCAATGCAACTTAGTGAGACCCTGTTTCAAAATAAAGAATAAAAATATAGGGCTGGGGATGTAGCCTGGAGGTAGAATGTCCCTGGGTTCAATCTCCAGTACCAAAAAAAAAAAAAAAAGATATTGTATTGAGAAAAACTCAATAATGTGCAAATAACAAGCAGTGTTCTTTAACTATAATTCAATAAAGCTAGAAATTGGCAATAACAAAGTTTCTTCCACATGAAAAAAGTAAATGTGCGTACTTTTAAATAATTTGTGTAAAGTTGGGCGTGGTGGCACACACTTGTAATCCGAGTACTTGGAGGCTGAGACTGGAGGATCACAGGTTCGCGGCCAGCCTCAGCTACTTAGTGAGGCCCTCTACAACTTAGCGAGACCCCGTTTCAAAATAAAGAATAAAAAATAGGGCTGGGGGTGTAGCTCAGAGGTAGAATGCCACTGGGTTCAATTCCCAGTTCCGCAAAAAAAAAAAAAACAGAAACAGAGTAAAAGTAATTCCTAAAAAAGGCTTATTATTTGAAGACAATAACAATGCAAATAAACTATTAGATAACTTCATTTAAAGAAAAAAGAGGAAGCACAAATGTACAAACTAAATGATAAGGAAGACATGTACCTTCAAAACAGAACCTACTAATTTATATAATAATTATTTGAAAATAAATTTGAAAATCTAGATGAACTAGGTAATTTTCTAGGGAAAATATAATTTACCAAAATTGATCCCAGTAGAGACATAAAATCTAAACAGACAGATTTCTGTAGAAATACAAATTTATAACCAGAAAGACAATAAAAAAGCACCAGGCCCAAGAGCTGAGGATGTAGCTCAGTGGTGTAGCCCAGCTTGTGTGAGGACCTGGGTTAAACCCCCAGCACTGCAAAAAAAAAAAAAAAAAAAAAAAAAAAAAAAAAAAAAAAAAAAAAAAAAAAAAAAAAAAAAAAAAAAAAAAAAAAGAAAAAAAGAAAAAAATGAAAAGTAAAAGAAAAGGAAAGGAAAGGGACCAGGTCCTAATGCCCCACCCTCCCTTATCTTTTCATCTGGCTGTTCATTTGTACCTTTGTATCCTTTGTAATAAACTAGTAATCATAAATATCCCACTTTCCTGGGTTCTATAAGTTGTTCTTAGTGCATTATCCACCTGAGGGGGTTATGAGAATCCCCACATTTGAAGCCAACTGGACAGAAGTGCAGATAACTTGGGGATCCCTGGCACTTGTGACTGGCTGCTGAAGCAAGAATAATCTTGTGGTACTGAGCCCCTTAACTTGTGGGGTCTGTGCTAATTGCAGGTAGTTAGTGTCAGAATTGAACCGAATGGTAGGACCCCCATTTGGTATCAGACAATTGGTATTGGAACATACTGCTAAAATCACAAATGAAACAAGGATGCCCACTATTTCCTTTCCCTTCCTTCCTTCCTTCCTTCCTTCCTTCCTTCCTTCCTTCCTTCCTTCCTTCCTTCTTTCCTTCCTTCCCTCCCTCCCTCCCTCCCTCCCTGCCTTCCTTCCATGGTACTTGGGATTGAACCCAGTGACATTCTACCACTGAGCTACACCCCAGCCCATTTTTCTTTTTAAATTTTGAAACAGGGGCTCACTTAGTTAGTGCACTCTGGCCTCAAGCCTGTGATCCTCCTGTCTCAGCCTTCCAAGTATTGGAATTATAGGCTCGTGCCACCTACCAGGCATCCCCACTATTTTTATATAAGAGAAAGCAATTAGAAGCATAAGAATTGGAAAGAAGACATCACATTTATGTACAAATGATGTACGTCTAGCAGACATTATCATCAGTGGAGAACCTCTTAAAGGAGTAAAATTAATTGGCAGAGTAGCAAGATATAAAATTAACATACAGAAATAAAAAGTCTTCATATAGACAAACAGCAACCACTTGGAAGAAATAGTGGAAGAGATACCAGACTCCATTTGCAATAGCAAAAATAAACAAAATCACACACAGGCAACAAGAGCCGCAAAACTATACAAGGAAGACTATAAAGCATTCTTACAGCACAAAAAGCAGGCTTGAACTAATGAAAAAACATAACCATGCTCTTTTTTTTTTTTTTGCGGTACTGGGGATTGAACCCAGGGGCATTCTACCTCTGAGCTACACTCTCAGTCCTATTTTTATTCTTTATTTTGAAACGGGGTCTCACTAAGTTGCAGAGGGCCTCACTAAGTAGCTGAGGCTGGCCACGAACCCGGATCCTCCAGTCTCCGCCTCCCAAGTACTGGGATTACAAGCATGCACCACCACGCCCAGTTTATTTTTTATTTTGAAACAGGCCTTGCTAAATTACCACACACTGGCCTTGAACCTGTGATCCTCCTGTAATCCTCTTGTCTCAGCCTCGAAGTACTGGGATTATAGGTGTGGGCCACCATGCCTGGCCCAACTCTTTTTTTTTTAAGATTTTTTATATAATAGTGGGATTTGCTGTTACATATATGTACATGCACATCAACTCTTTGAGATGTGTGTGTGTGTGGGGGGGTATTAGGGATTGAACCCAGGGCATTCTATCTCTCAGCTAACCCCCAGCCTTATTTTAGTTTTTATTGTGAAACAGGGTTTCACTAAGTTACCATGAGGTTGGCCTGCAACCTGTGATCTTCCTGTCTCAGCCTCCAATGTACTGGGATTACAGGCATGAGCCACCATGCCCAGCTGGCAGTGCACTTTAAATAACATTAAAGTGAATGCAAAATGAGCTTTGAGAGAGAAATAAAAAGAAAATATATTATGCTGTATGTATTTTTTAAAAGAGTGAGAGAAGCCGGGCGTGGTGACACATGCCTGTAATCCCAGTACTTGGGAGCCTGAGACAGGAGGATCAAAGATTCGAGTTCAGCTGAGTTCAGCCTTAGCAATTTAGCGAGACCCTGTTTCAAAATAAAAAGCGCTGGGGATTTAGCTCAGAGGTAGAATGCCCCTGGAATCAATCCCCAGTACCAGAAAAAAAAAAAAAAAAAAAAAAAAGGAGGCGGGAACTAGCTAAATCCTGTGAGGTTTTTGCATTTGGTTCAGTGTTGCCGACCAAAAGCTCCAATTCTGTTCTGAATGTGCACTCTTCATTTGTTCAAATTAATTTACTCAATTTATTAGCTTCCTT
The DNA here is from genome assembly GCA_004027185.1 of Glis glis. Taxonomy (NCBI): domain Eukaryota; kingdom Metazoa; phylum Chordata; class Mammalia; order Rodentia; family Gliridae; genus Glis; species Glis glis. The sequence goes on from PVJS01019625.1 coordinate 13,875, forward strand.
AGGCCTGTCTGAATAGCTAATATGTGGCTCTTTGCCTAAATCTTCTTTCTTCTGTTAAGAAATCTGATACCAGCTGGGCGTGGTGGCGCATGCTTGTAATCCCAGTACTCGGGAGGCTGAGACAGGAGGATCACAGGTTTGCGGCCAGCCTCAGCTACTTAGTGAGGCCCTCTGCAACTTAGTGAGACCCTGTTTCAAAATAAAGAATAAAAAATAGGGCTGGGGGTGGAGCTCAGAGGTAGAATGCCCCTGGGTTCGATCCCCAGTACCGCAAAAAAAAAAAAAGAGAAAGAAATCTGATACCTATTTTACGAACTGGGAAAACTATAAATTATTCCAATAGAAAAGCCTGTATTTAACTGGAAGAGAAAGAGACAGACTTAAGAGAGCTACCAACAAAATGCAATATGTAGATACATTTTAGATACTGATTTTTTTTTTTTTTTGCAGTACTGGGGATTGAACCCAGGGGCATTCTACTTCCAAGCTACACCCCCAGCCCTACTTTTTATTCTTTATTTTGAAATAGGGTCTCACTAAGTTGCAGATGGCCTCACTAAGTAGCTGAAGCTGTGCTCGAACCTGGATCCTCTGATCTCAGCCTCCCAAGTACTGGGATTACAAGCTTGTGCCACCACGCCCAGCTAGATCCTCATTTAAATAAACCAAGTATAAAAAGACACTTTAGGACAACTGAACATGGACTAGTCATGAAATGATATTACAGAATTATTAATTTTTCTGAATATGATACTAAAATTGTGGTTATGTTGTGATTATAAAATAGTCTGCATATATTAGAGATTTTTAATGAATAATTTACAAGCAAAGTGATATGATGTTTTAGATTGCTTTAAAATGCTCCAGCAAAAGAAAAAAAAAACAAAGCGGGGATGGAAGGATAGAGTATAAATAAGAGCACTCGAATGTTGATAGTTGTCGAAGCTGGTGTTTGGTGCATGGAGACTCATTATACTATTCTCGCTACTTTGTATATGTCTAAAATTTTCCATAATAGAAAGCTATGAATTCCCTCACTCTCATGTCTTCCCAGGTGAAGCCGTTGAACTCAAAAGATCAAGTGTCAGACCGAATAAAAAATTCATATAAATTACTTTCCTTAAATTGCTTTCTTTGGTCTTGGGAGCCTTTTAACAGATAAAAATTAAAATATTATGGAAAAATAAAAGGCCATTGCCACAGTCTGTTAATCCCATATGCTTCCCATGAGAAGGATAAATGATTATATGGCAGTTTTATGGGATCCAGGCCCCAATATAGGAAAACTTCCCAATGAGCTCTCTGAACTGTTTTTACTCACAACACTTCTGACACCAATGTATGTGGGGGTTTTACACAGCAACAATCATTTCTCCAACTCTCCAGACACCAACTAGGTGTCCTACAATTCAATTAAATTCTGACACTAACTACCTAGAGTTAGTGCAGACTCAACGAGTTAAGGAATCAGTCCCACAGGACTATCCCGCTTCAGATGCCAGGTGAAAACCCCAGGTTGCTGCCTATACTTCTTTGGGGGGGGGGAGGGTACTGGGGATTGAACCCAGGGGTAGTCTACCTCTGAGCTACAACTCCAGCCCTATTTTATCCTTTCTTTTCAAACAGAGTCTTGCTAAGTTGCAGAGGGCCTCACTGAATTGCCAAGGCTGGCCACGAACCTGTGATCCTCCTGTTTCAGCCTCCCAAGTACAGGGATTACAGGTGTGCGCCATCACATCCGGCTCCGCCCATGCTTCTGACCAACCAAGTATAAATTGAGGGTTCCCATAATCTTCTCCTTATTTTCAGTAATTTGCTAGAAAGGTTCATAAAGCTCAGGGAAAGGCTTTACTTATGTTTATTGGCTTATTATAAAGAATAGAAGTGAACAGCTGACGGAAGAGGTGCATAGGGTGAGATCCAGAAGGGTGGTAAGTGTGGGAGCTTCTTTCCTGGTGGAGTTTGGGATGTGCCATCTGCCTGGCACGCAGACGTGTCCACCAACCCAGACACTTTCTGAACGCTGTTGTTTGGGGATCTTTATGGTGGTTTCATTACATAGGCATGATTGATTAAGTCATTAACCGTTAGTGATTAACTCAATCTCCAGCTCCCCACCCTCAGGGCCAGGGTTAGGGCTGAAGGTTCCAACTAGCCCACGTCTGGAATAGGGGCTCACCAAGTCACCTTATTAGCATAAATTCCCATAGGGTTGAAAGGAGCCTGTTATGAATAACAGAAGATGTCCCAACACCCCTGTCATTCAAGAAATTCCAAGGGGTATGTAAACTCAGCAGCATCTGGGGACAAAGAGCAGAGACATATTTCTTATTGTATCACAAGCTCTCTAATACTCTATTCTTTCTTCCTTTTCTTTTTCTTCTTTTAATCAATATGGGTAGTTGGGGGAAATTGAGGCGTGAAGTTATCTCTTATTCAACTAGTTAAAGCAAAATAAATATGGGGGCTTGTGGCCTTTGGTTTAAGATACTATAGTTTGAGTTTTTCTCTGCAATCCAAAGCCCACAAATTTGTGTTCTGAGCTCTCTGAGTTTATTTGAGGTATTTTTAGACTAGACTGGGTTCCAGATTGGATTGGATTGCATTGGATCCAATAATTACATGTGAATGTGTGCCACCGTGCCCAGCTTTGAATCCAATACTTAACTGAATTGGATTCCGTTAGAGGCTACTGCTACTACTGTCTTCAACCAATCAGGATAGCTGGGTGTGGTGGCACACACCTGTAATCCCAGTACTTGGGAGGCTGAGACAAGAAGATCATAGGTTCAAAACCAGCCTCAGCAATTTAGTGAGGCTCTCAGCAACTTAGTGAGACACTGTATGAAAATAAAATAAAAGTGCTGGGAGTATAGCTCAGAGGTTAGAACACCCCTGGCACCAACCCCCAGCACCAAAAAAAAAAAAAAATCAAGAAACATCTTAGCTACTGGATGTGCAATACTGGTGACTTGGAAAAGAGAAATTGGTATCTGAAAGGATATAGATTCAACATTGAGTGTGGATTCCCAGAGTCCAGATGGCTGTTGGTCCTTCCTGGGCACTGAAAACTTCCATTATTAAGAGCTCTGCACTCTACAGCTCATCATGGAACAAATGATTCAAATCATGAAAAAATACTGGGGAGATGACACATAGGGCCGGGGGTGTAGCGCGGAGGTACAATGCCCCCGTGTTCAATCCCCGGTACTGCAAAAAAAAAAAAAAAAAAGAAGTAAAATACCCCTGGGTTCAATTCCCGGTACCAAACAACAACAACAACAACAACAAACAAACCAACTTTGGATGGTTTATTTCTGCCACCTGATGGACTATTTGAACAGTAATAGATAGACTTCATTCAGTTGCCACCCTTGATGGATCTCAATATAATCTTATACTAGTTTGTATATTATCAGGTTAAGTGAAGGCTTTCTCATGTAGGAAATCTAGTAGCCAAGAAGTTACTAGAAAATGTGTTTTCTTTGTGGGGAATCACTAGAGAAATCTCCAGAGATAAAGGTACTCACTTTACTGGACAAGTTATAAAGCAGTTAAATAAGGTATTACGAGCAAAATGTGATTGCTATTTTCCCTATCATCCTCAGTCTTCTGGAAAGGTTGAAAGGACCAATGGCATTTTAAAACTAAAATTGAAAAGTTAACTGAATCAATTGCATTGCCTTGGCCAAAGATATTCCTGTTTTTTTTTTTTTTTTTTTTTTTTGCGGTACCGGGGATTGAACCCAGGGAGGTTCTACCTCCGCGCTACACCCCCGGCCTTATTTTTTATACTTTATTTTGAGACTGGGTCTCATGAAGTTGCGGAGGGCCTCACTAAGTAGAGAGAGAGAGACAGAGAGACAGACAGAGAGAAAGAGAGAGAGAGAGAGAGAGAGACAGCTGAGGCTGGCCGCGAACCCAGATCCTCCGGTCTCCGCCTCCCAAAGTACTGGGATTACAAGCGTGCGCCACCATGCCCGGCTCCTGTTGGTTTTAATGACAATCCTATCCATTCCCACTGGAAAACATAAGGTGACCCCATATGAAATAGTGTTGCAGGCTTATGCCCCTAGTAATATAGCCTCATACATTGCCTGCCCTCCTAAGGTCTAATATGACTAAATATTGTAAAGCTGTAATGCATGATGCTAAAGTGTATCTTTACTGAGTAGAGGAAGCTCTTTGTGATCCACTTACTGAAGACAACCAAACCCTTCATGGTCTAGAACCCAGAGATTAGTTCTTCTGGAAATGACAGCAGAAGAAGACTGCCCTTGAACCCCATTAGAAAGGACCACATCAAGTTCTCACCACCCACACTGCAGGGAAATGTCAAGGCCTTGAAGCTTGAGCCCACGTCTTACCACTTGAATGGACCCTGCCAGACCCTGAGAACTGTACACCTGTTGGGTACTCCAAGGCAAAGTTGATCAGGAAACTTCATCTCAGAAGCAGATGGCATCCTAAATACGGACAGCTTTCCAAACATCATGGATAGAGACTTCTCCTGATCCTTCTTTCTCCTTATCTTTTCTCATTTTCTCTCACTTCCTGATGTCTGAATCCTTTCCCTGTCCCTACAGAACAACTCATGGGACCACAGTCAGTGAACACTTTTAGCTAGAGTGTATATGTTAGCCCAAAGCCAGAGCAATCATTGAATTTATGGGGTATTACCAAAAAAAAAAAAAAACCCACAGAAAACAGGAAACAATTCCACTAATGCCAGTGCTTTTTGCGTTCCTAGTGAAAGTCACCTTGAAGCTTGAAGAGTGGAAAGCTCTCCTTGATCATTTGAATATCAGTGCGACTTGTTTTCTTACACCTGCTAAAAACATAATTAAAACTATATAATTGATAACCTAATCATTACCAAATATAGAAAACCTCTCCAAGTGATGCCTGCAAAAGTATATTGTGCTCCCCAGCATCACACTAAGACCCAGGGACTCTGTAGGTAAAAGAAATTGCTTATACAGTGTCACTGGATGAAACCCAGGAGGTTCCTTTTTCACTAATGGTGGTAATACACTCTTACAGAATGCTAAAAAGGGACCACAAGAAAAGTATATTTCCCACTGGATTTTATTTAGGAGCTATTAAGATTTATGGGCAAGCCGGGCACGGTGGTGCACACCTGTAATCCCAGTACTTGGGAAGCTGACACAGGAGGATTGCAGGTTCAAGGACAACCTCAGCAACTTAGCGAGGCTCTCAGCAACCTAGAGAGACCCTGTTTCAAAATTAAAAAATAAGTTGGTCATGGTGGTGTATGCTTGTAATCCCAGTACTTGGGAAGCTGAGACAGGAGGATTTCAGGTTCGCAGCCAGCCTCGGCAACTTAGTGAGGCCCTGTTTCAAAATAAAAATAAAATAAGGCTGGGGGTGTAGCTCAGAGATAGAATGGCCCTGGGTTCAATCTCCAGTACCACAAAAACAAAACAAAACAAAAAAAATAAAAATAAAAAGGGCTGGGGGGTATAGCTCAGAGGTAGAATGTCCCTGGGTTCAATTTTTAGTATAAACAACAACAACAGCAAAAGATTTGGGGGCAGACAAATTTAATTTATCCCTGCTCTAACACCACTAGGTAGCCCTTTTCTCTAAACCCATAAAGGCCCTTACTAGGTCTGTGGAGAATTTGCTTATTCAGTTCTGTCTCCTCTTGTTTGTAAAATTTGACCTGACTCACTCCTGCCATTTATTTATTTATTTGTTTGTTTATATTTATTTAATTATTTATTTATATTTGGTGCTGGGATTGAAACCAAAGGCATTCTACCTCTGAGCTATACCCCCAGCCCTTTTTATTTTTTGTTTTGAAACAGGGTCTCACTAGTTCTCTGCAAGTCTTGCTCAATTGCTGAGGCTGTCCTGGAACCTGCAATCCTCCTGTCTCAGCCTCCCAAGTACTGGGATTGCAGGTATGCACCAGCATGCCCGGCTTCACTCCTGCCTTTTGAACAGCTTTCCCTGAAGCTATAATTGCTCCCATGATCAGAAGCCACCATGCCTGGCTTATTTTTTGTTTTCAGACAGGAGTTCTCTAAGTTGCCCAGGCTGGCCTCGAACTCTCAATCCTCCTGCCTCAGCCTCCCGAATAGCTGGGATTACAGGCATGTGTCACTGCGCCCTCCACAAGCTTGGGTTTTCTATGATTTGCTGATCTCTATATTTTTTCTAGTTGCTCTCCAGATTACCAAGACTTGTGTTACAAAGCTAACAACAAAAATGGAACTTCTTTAAGTCAGACTGTTTTTCAATGGACTGTGGCACCCTATATAAGAACAATGATCAATTGGACTCAAATACTGTTCAACTGCTTGTATTACCTGAGCTTTTTTGGTGTGTGTGTGTGTGTGTGTGTGTGTGTGTGTGTGTGTGTGTGTTACTGAGGATTGAACCCAGGGGCATTCTACCTCCAAGCTACACCCCCAGCCCTATTTTTAATTTTTATTTTGAAACAGAGTCTTGCTAGGTTGATAAGAGTCATTACTTACTGAGACTGTCCTTGAACCTGTGATCCTCCTATCTCAGCCTCCCAAGTACTAGGATTACAGGTGTGCGCCACCATACCCAGCTGTTACCTGAGCTTTGGCCTGTTTGATTTGGTTCAGTTCATGGGGACTCCAGCTAGCAGAACAGTTTGGTGTTTTGATAGTTCTCATGCTCTTCCCCTGGGTCCACTGGATCCTCTCAAGTCATAAGCATTGCGGGCAGCCATCCATCAAGTACTGAATAGTCTCATTTTGACTAGATCAGCAAGAACATGAAGAATTATTCAACAGACATGATGCTATGAATTGAGAATTCGATCCTGAAGTCAAATAAGTCCATTTACAGTAGTGATAGAGAGTGGCATCAATGCCCAAAGTCTTGATCCAGCTCTCAAAATTGAGAGGCTGACCAACAGGGGTAGATTGTTAATCAAACTGAATTTGACGCAAGGAGCCTCTGTACTTGCATACTTGAGTCCCTGTGTAAGAAATTGCAATCTAATTTTTGTATAAAAAAAAATCCAGAAAACGTAACTTGGGAATTTTCCCTTGCAACAAGTAAGGGACTCCCAGCCAATCACAAGCTGCCAGCTGTTTGAATTAGTTTCAAATAAGGCGTAGCTGTGAGTGGTGGCGCATACTTGTAATCCCAGTACTTGGGAGGCTGACACAGGAGGATGGCAGGTTCGTGGCCAGCCTCAGCTATTTAGTGAGGCCCTCCGCAACTTGGTGAGACCCTGTTTCAAAATAAAGAATAAAAACTAGGGCTGGGGTTGTAGCTTGGAGGTAGAATGACCCTGGGTTCAATCCCCAGTACCACAAAAACCAAACAAAAAAACCAAATAAGGCAACCGCCACACTGGGACCAACGCAGCTTTCTCCGCACCTCACTTCTGTGTTCAGTACACCGCTTCCCTTTTTCTGTCCAGAAATGTTTTTCAGACCACGTTGCAGGCAAGAGTCTTTCTGAGCTTGCTCTGGTTCTCAGGGCTACGTGATTTGCTAATCTTTTTCTTTGTGCAATTAAATTCTGTTAAATTTAAGTTGTCTGAGGTTTTTATTTTAATCCTAGATAACCTATTCTAGGTGCCAGTCAGCCTCCTTCTGTAGTCACTCCGGTCTTGCTCAATGGCTTCATAAATAACGTGGTCTCCTTCGCCGGGACTCCTCCTTGATCAAGCTGACGTGTCGATTGCCAGTGCTGATGCCCAGTTTGCCAGCAAGAGTGACTAATCCTTAGTCCCTTGGGGAACAGCCAGGCCCTGGGGCAGGTTGATCACCTAAACACTTTGACCCCCACTAGAACAAACACTTCTTCTATTTAGATTTGTTTCTGTATTCTTCCATGCCTTGGGAAGCACCATTGCCCAAGACTTGTTAAGTGCTTTATACAGTTATATCATCTCATATTTATGAATAATGTTAAAAGCAAAAAGACACTCAAACACATTTTATAAATACAGAATCCTATTAGTCAGAGGTTTATTCTTATGCATAAAAGAAAAAGGGGAAATTTCTGATCATGCCCAGTGAACAGTACATCTGTGAAACTATTGTAGCGTCCTTGAAAAAAGCCTTTTCTTGGTAGCTGGAGAGATGCCGTTCCCCTGCAGAAATACGTTCTAAGTAGAGGTCTCAGGAAACCATAACTGTAATTTTTTTTCTTCACAAAAGCATTGTAGACCTTGTAGTCTCTACAGGAAAGATAGTTGCTTTGTGTGCAGGAATCTACTCAAGGATAGAGTAACAATAGAACATCACTATGTTGAGTGAGACTAAACAACCAGGAAACACAACAGCGTTTAAGCCCCTTTACATAAATTAGGAAAAATTGACAGACCTTGGAATAGAGAAGGTAGAAACCAAGTCTGTGATCATGAAATATTCAGCAGTAGGCGGTATGTCAGACAGTATTACTGCTGGATTAGGGGAGATTAGAAATGAAGACAATGTTGCTTCATTAACAGAGTGAAGATCCTGAATTATAAGATAGTTATTTTAAGCCAGGGGTGATGGCACATATCTGTAATCCCAGTATTTGGGGGGCTGAGACAGGAAGATCTCAGGTTCGAGGCCATCGCATGGTAATTTAGCAAGAGCCTGTTTCAAAATAAAAAATGAAAAGGTCAGGGGGTGTAACTCAGAGGTAGAATTCCCCTGGGTTCAATCCCCAGTAACACACACACACACACACACACACACACACACACACGTATTTTAGCCTGGTGCAATGGAGCCTGCCTGTAATCTCAGATACTCGGGAAGCTGAAGCAGGAAGACCACAAGTTCTAGGTCTGCTTAGCAAGACCCTGTCTAAAGAAAAAAAAAAAAAGCGCTGGGGGTGTAGCTCAGTGGTAGAAGACCCCTGGGTTCAATCCCTAGTACCACACACACAAAGATGGGTACTTTTACTAACCTGTGGACTACTTAGAAAATATCCCGGTATATAAAGTCTCTCCTGAAAATTAGTTTGTTTTAGAGGTGAGGTAATCACAGGAAGGACCCTCTGCTTCCGGATGCAAAGGACGCTGTTTTGAGGCACTGTGCCCGTCCACTCAGGCTGCCATAACAGAGCACAGCAGCCAGGGCGGCTTAACCACCGATTTGATTTTCTCGCAACTCTGCGGGCTGGAAGTCTGGGATCAAGGTGTCAGCGGTTGGTTTCTTCTGAGTCTCCGTCCTTGGTTGTAGATGGCTATCTTCTCCCTGTGTCTTCGCACAGCCTCCCTTCTGTGTCCACCCATGTCCAAATTTCCTCTTCTTAAAATGACACCAGCCAGGTGTGGTGGTGCACACCTGTAATTCTGGTATTTGGGAGGCTGAGACAGGAGGATTGCAGATTTAAGACCAGCCTTGGCAATTTAGGGAGACCCTGTTTCAAAATAAAATAAAACAGGGCTGGGGATGAAGGTAGAATGTCCCTGGGTCCCACCTTCAGTACCAAAAAAAAAAGAGAGAGAGAGAGAGAGAGAGAGAGAGAGAGAGAGAGACATGAGTCTAATTGGATTATGGCCCACCATAATGATTACATTTTAACTTAATTGCGACTTTAAAGACCTTGTCTTCAAATAATAGTCATATTATAGACATATACTTAGGTACTGAGGGTTAGGACTTCAGTAGATGGAGGTGGGGAGGACAGAATACAATTGGGCCCATAGCAGGCGCTCTTAGAACAGACTTAGCTGTGTGTAGTGGTCACTGCCCACACGTCCTCAGTTCCCTTTATCAACTCTGCATGCCCATCCCCCACCTTCTGCATGCTTTGCTACTGAACACTCACACCACAGTCTCCCGAGGCACTGGACCACCACCTCCCCACTGGACAGAGGACTGAGCGCGGGGCAGTTTTTTCAGGTCCACCTGTCCCTCATCCTAGTTGGCACTCAGCTAGTCAGTGGCCAGGAACACAGTCGCCCATCTCTTAGCTCAAGACCCAGCAGGATCAGGGGGAGTCTGGGGTTTCACCTGCAATCACACCCTTGCTTGGCTTCTGCCTCTTTGGTATCCTGCCTCCCTGGTTCCTTACTGGTTCTCCTGGGAGTCCTTCCTTAATAAACCACTTTCACACCATTAAAGTAAATGAAAATGGAGACCAGGCCTGAAGAATCCTTACACCGACAGACCAATTATGTCTCATAAGTGACCTCAACCTTGCTTGATTTGCAAACCAAAGTGAAACTTGACTTGGGTCATATCTGGTAAATGCTTATGTTAGACAGAAACAAAACTTAAGCTCAACCAATCAGAAGTAGCCAAGAAACATAATTATATAACTAGGGATTTTCCAATGGGATAGAACAAATAAGGCCATTTTGTAACTGCAACCAATCAAATAGGTTCTTTATTTTGCTTCTACATTTTCCCTGTTAACACTTGCCAGTGATACATTGAAACTCAATACCTCTTCCAATTTCTTATTTCCCACTCATGAATTGCTTCTTGCTCAAATAAACTCTTTAAAAGTTTATTAGCCGGTAGGCCCGATACTTGGGAGTCTGAGACAGGAGGAGCTCAGGTTTGAGGCCAGCTTTAGCAATTTATCGACCCTTTTTCCAAATGAAAAGAAAATAGGGCTGGAAGTGTAGTTTTTGTTTTTTGGTTTTTTGTTTGTTTGTTTTTTTAGAATTGGCACATTTAAGCTGGGCGGCGCAGTGGCTCATGCCTATAATCCCAGTACTTGGGAGGCTGAGACAGGATGATCGCAGGTTGCAACCAGCCTCAGCAACTTTGTGAGGCCCTCTGCAACTTAGAGAGACCCTGTTTCAAAATAAAAAAATAAAATAGGGCTAGAGGTGTCACTCATCAGTAGAAGGTCTTGGGTTCAATCCCCAGTACTGTGGTGATGTTTGATGCAGGTCTGCCTTAGGGTAACAGTGACCACCTGACTCTTTGTTTCAGTGTCATCCATGACTGGCAGTCTCTGCCCCACACATCCCCCACTGTATGAGCTGCCATGTTTGTGTCCTCAATAATCTATTACTCATTGTGTCACATGACAGACAACTGTAATAGGTTGTATTTTGATTTGGGGAACTCTACACCTGGCTCTGTTTAGTAAATATCTATAACTCTCTTGTCCTCTATCTATGGAGATTATTCAATGCCTGGCAAGTTAAAGTTATAAGATAATGTGTTTGCTGTCTATTTTTGTGTATGTCTGTATCCATAAGTGTATTATCTATTGTCTACATGGTACCAAATTGGCTTATAAATTAAAAAAAATGGATCCAAATACTTTTGAGTTCACGTGACTTAAGTTTTTAACAAAT
>PVJS01019626.1:0-33513 GCA_004027185.1 Glis glis
GTGTGTGTGTGCTACTAGGGACTGAACCCAGGGGCATTCTATCTCTGAGCCACACACCCTGCAGTCCTTTTTATTTTTATTATTTTTATTTTTATTTTGTATTTTTTGCAGTACTAGGGATTGAATACAGGGGCATTCTACCTCTGAGCTACACCCCCAGTCCTATTTTTTATTCTTTATTTTGAAACAGGGTCTCACTAAGTTGCTGAGGGCCTCACTAAGTAGCTGAGGTTGACCGCGAACCTGCGATCCTCCTGTCTCAGCCTCCCAAGTACTGGGATTACAAGTGTGCGCCACCACGCCCAGCTGCCTGTTTTATTTTGAAACAGGGTCTCACTAAGTTACTGAGGCTGGCTTCTAACCTGCAATCCTCCTGTCTCAGCCTCCCATGTACTGGGATTACAGGTATGCATGGCTGCACCAGGCTCTGTCCCCAGTCTTGAGGCAAGTCCTTGTGAGGTCACCAAGGCTCCTGGCCTATAGGACTCCATTCACATCCCCAATTTCTCATCCTGGTGAGGAAAGCCCTTTTGCAAGAGAATCCCAAAAGATGAGATTAGAAACTTCCTCGAAGAAGCTGGAAGCCAAGGACTCCCAAGCCACAAGACTCTCATCCTAACTCGACCATCTTATACAGATTGGTGAGGCTGGTCCCACCCCAGGGCTCCTCTCCCACTTCCTCTTCCTTCCCTTAACCTGTTGCAGTGGGGTGCCGAGCAGGGGGACTCAGCTGTCAGACCACAGTGGGCCTGGGATGGAGTCTTCAATGCCCTGGACATGGGCCTCCTCCTCTCTCTCACCAGGTGGCACAGCCCCAGGCTGCACTTCTGGCCTTGGATTGCCCAAGGTTTTATTCCCTCAGGCTTCCCCCTGGGCCAAGGTGCAGAAGCCACCTCCACATTTGGAAATTCAGCATTTGTCTTTGGACTGCTAAGTCATCCTGAGCAGACCCTTCAGCTGTGTATTAGTCAGCTTTCCATCACTGTGACAAGATGTCTGAGACAAGCAACTTAAAAGGAAGAAAGGTTTATTTGGGCTCACTTCAGAGGTTTTAGTCCATGGTCAGTTGGCCCTGTTGCTTTGGGCCTGCGGGGCACAGTAGCAGGGAGTGTGTGGTCAACGAGGCCTGTTCACTCCACGGTGGCTGGGAAACAAAGAGAGAGGAAGATGAGGGGCCGGGGTCCCAGTATCCCCACCAAGGACAAGCCCCCAGTGACCTCCTAAAGGCTCGACCACCTCCCAGCAGCGCCAAGCTGGGGACCAAGCCTTCAACACAAAACCTTTGGGACACATTTCAGATCCAAACTATAGCTGGGAGAGATGACGTGCATCCCAGTCCTTGGGAGGCTGAGACGGATGGTACGTGGCTGTAACCCCAGTACTTAGGAGACTGAGACAGGAGGATTGCAAGTTCAAGGCCAACCTCAGCAACTTAGCAAGACCCTCAGAAATTTAGTGACCCTGTTTATTTTGACCCTGTCTCAAAATAGAAAATAAAATGGGCTGAGGGTATAACTTAGAGGTAGAATGCCCCTGGATTCGATCTCAGGAAGGAAGGAAGGAAGGAAGGAAGGAAGGAGCAGTAGTAGGGCAGTAACATCTGGGTCAAATTCCCCCACCTCACCCGTATGTAGTTTCATAAGCTACACTTTTGCTACCAGCCCATAAAACCTATTTAAAAGTATTTTTTTCTTTCTTCCTTTGACTGACCATTCATTCAATATATATATATATATATATATATATATATATATATATATATATATATGATGAGCATCTACCATGTGGCACACTGCATGAAGAAAAATTCCTATCTAGGCTTTGTGCTGCAGCCAAACTGATGATCAGATGTGGAGCCCTGACCCTGTTACTTTATTTATTTCTTTGCAGTGCCGGGGATCAAATATTTTACCAAACCCTTCTCTCATAAAAAGAATGGATTTTTACCAATGCAATGACATAAACCTGAAATGGTGACAACAGCTGCCAAATTGGGACCCATTAGCCATTCCAAGCATTAGGTGAAGCAAGCTAGAACTAGTTTTAGAAGCTGCAAAGAGCTTGAGTTTCCTTTTTAATTCACCGTACCCAAAGTGGAGAGATTTCCAGGGTGGGAGCAGACCTCTACTTCCCTGCAGACTCTCTGTTCTCTGTTTCTCAGGGTGGCCCGGCTCTTGGTAGACACCAGCGACATACCCCTGTCTTCTTTATTTATCTTCTTGGTATTCTCTTCGCTCGTCCTGATGGGTTTTTTATTAATTCTGTCTGGACAGCTGGGCTGTAAGATGTTACATACCACAGATGATGCACGTTCACCCTGGAACATTTTTCATTCCTCAGCAGCTGGCAGTCCAGGCTTTTGCCAGTTGCCATGGGGTCAAAGCTAATGACTCAGAAGCAGGTCAAGTCCACGGGCTTCTCTGATGGGAAAACCTGCAGGCAAGAGCTCCTACCAGGTGGCAGGGCACGCCAACCAAAAGGCAGCTCAGCAAAAATTCCCTGATGGAAGATTGGCTGAGACACGCCAGTTGACTGGAGAAAGAGACTGGCAGAATTTCCGTGTAAAACTGTCAGAACCAAGGGGGCCTGGGAAATAAACCTCGGTTCCGAGAAGGCTCCCTGGAAGGAGTGGCAGGAGCATCATCTTGAAGGAGATGAATGACCAATCAGTTGACAGTGGACTGCTCCTCCTTGGGACAGTATAGGAGGAGCCAGAGCTTGGACCCGTCAGCTGTCAATTCAGAGAGCCAAGAGCGGGAAACTATGTCCAGTACCAGGCAGAGTGTGAGCTAGGGTGAGTTGTCAATGCTCAGTCTACTCCCAGAGGGCACCAAATGCCATCTTAGAGGCTGGGGGTGTAACTCAGTGATAGAGCACCTGCCTAGCATGGGCGAGGTCCTGTGATCCTCCTGTCTCAGCCTCTTAAGTACTAGGATTACAGTCATGCACCACAGTGCCCAGCCGCAAAATTGTTTAAAAATAGTCCATAGCCAGGTGTGGTGGTGCACTCCTGTAAATCCCAGTACTTGGGAGACCAAGACAGGAGGATCGCAGGTTCTTGGCCAGCCTCAGCAACTTATAATGAGGCCCTCTGCAACTTAGTGAGACCCTGTTTCCAAATAAAAAATAAAAATAGGGCTGGCGGTGTAGCTTGGAGGTAGAATGCCCCTGGGCTCAATCTCCAGTACCACAAAACAAACAAACAAACAAATAAATAAATAAATAAATAAATCCATAAAACTACCTTTAGTCTATGTGTACAAGGTATATATGAAACATAAATGACTTTCATGTGTAGACTTGATCTACCATCCCTAATATATCTTATTCCTATATGTACAAGTACTCTTGAATCTGAAAACATCCGAAATACTTCTGGTCCAAAGCATTTTGGACAAGGGATGATAACCTGTACTTGAATGTCTTAGTCTGTTGGGGCTGCTACAACAAAGTACAACAGGCAGGGTGGCTTATAAGCAACAGGAATTTACCTCCCCCGGTTCAGGGTTTGGAAGTCTGAGATCGGGGTGTCGGAGTGGTTAGTTCTGGTGGGGGCTCTCCCAGGTTGCAGACTGCTGCCCGTTTTCCTTGTATCCTCACATGACAGAATGAATGAGGGAGCTCTCTGGGGTCCCTTTTATAAGGGCACGAATCCCATTCATGAGGATTCCACCCTCATGACGTAATCACCTCCCAAAGTCCACACCTCCTACGACCATCAACCTGGAGGGTTAAGATTTCAACACACGAATTTCGCAGGGACGCTACCTTCAGTCTGTAACACAGAGCAATGTCTTGCCAAGGATGACGGGTGATGATGGAGAGGACAGACAGCAGGAAACTGGAATCAGAGAGACTAACTGGTTGGGTCCATTTTCTCGGTCATCCTGAGTCACCTTGGGTGGCAGCTAGTCTACCACACTCTGGTTTATGCTTCGTTCACATAGCACATTTTCTTAAGACTCCCAGGGTGGCCAAGCCAAGGGAAGAGCCGATAGTCGGAAGCTCACCCTGTACATAACAGACATTATGCAATGGAGGGAATGTGGCCTAATGAGGGAATTGGACTCAATGCATAATCCATGAGACCTAGACGCCAGCAGTGTCCCAAGACTGGCTGGTCCTTTCCTCCTTCCGCCATGTGTGACCAAGCAAAAGCCTCTGGGAGAGTGTCTAAATTATGGGACAGGGAAGAGTGGGTTTGTAGACTCCAAATCTGATTAAAGTAAGAGCCAGAGTTGTAGCCAGGTGTGGTGGTGCACAGCTGCAATCCCAGTACTTGGGAGACTGAGACAGAAAGATCTCAGGTTCAAGGCCAGCCTCAGCAACTTGTGAGGCCCTCTGCAACTTAGTGAGACCCTCTTTCAAAATAAAGAATAAAATAGGGCTGGGGATGTAGCTCAGAGGTAGAATGCCCCTGGGTTCAATCTCCACTAACACACACACACACACACACACACAAATAAAATAAAATAAAATAAAATAAAATAAAATAAAATAAAATAAAATAAAAATAAAAAGGGCTGGAGGTATAGCTCAGAGGTAGAATGCCCTTGGGTTCAATCCTCATACCAAACAAACAAACAAATAAAAAGATAAGAGCCAGAGTCAAGGTTAAGCTCCCACGAGGCAGCCTGAAGATGGGATGGTGCAGCACGTGGTCCATGCCTTAGCTGGACTTTACAGGTCCCACAAGCTGGGACTGAGCCTTTAGCAGTGACAGGTCCTTGGAGGTTGTCACCCTTAGGTCCTGCCTGCCTGAGAAGTCTTTAATACTGCCAGCCACTTTGATTGCACTGAAGTTACTGAGGTATCAGCTGAACTCCTAAAATTTGTTGTAGACCCTATTTGGGGTATAAGTGCATGAAGATGTGCATTTTGTCCCCCATTCCCTCCTCAGGCTCCCCTTTAAATTTGCCTATGTATTTACCATTTCCAATGTTCTTCATTCTCTCTCTCTTTTTCTTTGGTACTGGGGATTGAACCCAGGGACATTCTACCTCTAAGCTATACCTCCAGCCCTTTTTTTTTTTAATTTTTGAAACAGGGTCTCACTAAGTTGCTGAGGCTGATCTTGAACCTGTGTTCCTCCTGTCTTAGCCTCCCAAGTACTGGGATTACAGGCATAAAAATAAAAAATTCATAAATTTTAAATAAGCCGGGCGTGGTGGCAAACACTTGTAATCCCAGTACTTGGGAGGCTGAGACCAGAGGATCCCTGTTCGTGTCCAGCCTCAGCTACTTAGTGAGGCCCTCCACAACTTAGTGAGACCCTGTTTCAAAATAAAGAATAAAAAATAGGACTGGGGGTATAGCTCGGAGGTAGAATGCCCCTGGTTTCACTCCCCAGTTCTGCAAAATAAATAAATATAAAGAAAGAGAATAAAAAATAGGATTGGAGGTGTAGCTCGGAGGTAGAATACTCCTGGGTTCAATCCCAGTACTGTAAAAGAAATTTTTTAAATAACTTTCATTACAGTATATTGTCATGATTATTCTATTTTTTGTTAGTTCGTGTTACCCTCTGCTATGGTCTGGCTCTGGAATGTCCTGCAAGGCTCACATGTTGGTCCCAATGAAGTAATGTTCAGAGGTAGGGTGTTTAGAAAGAAATTGGATCCTGGGAAATCTGACTGTCACCAGACAGGGTCGGAGGAGCTCTTTCCAAGGAAGCAATGGGACCTTGACTCCACCCCAGGAGGGTTCTTGACCTGTGCTGCTGAAAAGAATTCCAGGATGTATTGAAAGCAAAGTTCAAGCAAAGATTTATTACAGAATAGCAAAGGCATACACACCCATCGGCAGGGTGCAGGCACCCCTCGCCTCTCAGAGAAGAGAAGAGGAGTGACACGCCCGGGGCTGAGCTCTCTGATTATTTATATGATTTTCCTGGGAAGAAATGTGCAGGTTGCCAGGGATATTTCTCTGAAAATCAAATCCCATGATGTTATGGCTTGGATATAGGCGTCCCCTGGGAAAGCTCACGTATCGGCAGTGTGGAAATGTTCAGAGGTGAAATAATTGAATCATGAGGGTTCTAATCTCATCAGTGTATAAATTCAATGATGATTAATGGATTTATTGAGTGGCAAGGTAAATAGGTAGGGTGTGACCGGGGGAGGTAGGTCACTGGGGGTGTGGCCTTGGGGGCTATGTGTGTATATATATATATATGTTCTTTTGTCCCCTCCCCTTGCTCTCTCTGCTTCTTGCCACCATGCCCTGAGCTCTGCGCACATGACCCAGCCTAAAATGGACAGGAACCTCTGAAACCTCCAGAACTGTGAACCAATAAATCTTCCTCCCTCTAAGTTGTGGTCATCAGGTATTTTGGGTCATAGCAGTGGGAATGCTGATTAAAACCGATAACAGACTGAGGGAGACGGGAGGGGGGAAGAGGGAAATACACTAGTGCACATGATGTGTACACACAAACTTATCAGAGTCAATCACTATGCTGAGCACGGAAAGGAGGGAAGGGGGAGGGAATAGGGTGGGATTCCAGGGAGGGCTAAATGAGCAATGTGTGCATGCATGCTTCTGATACCCTGTTTTTCAAAACGTATAACTACAACGCACCAATAAATGTAATAAATAAAAAAAAACCGATAAGTCATTTGCTATTTGGGGTTCAGAATGCTTCTTCTTGGTCAAAACAGTTCAGTCGTAAATCAGCTGTGGGTGCATTGTGTAAGTCTTTGAATCTGGTAACATTTAAAGTGATGATGGTTGGTCGTGGTGGTGCATGTCTATAATCCCAGGATTTGGGAGGCTGAGACAGGAGGATCGCAGGTTTGTGGCCAGCCTCAGCAATTTAGTGAGGCCCTATGCAACTCGTGAGACCCTGTTTCAAAGAAAAAAAAGTAACATAGGACTGGTACCACAGAAAAGAATAAGTAAGTAAGTAAGTAAGTAAGTAAGTAAATAAAGTGATGATTCAGGCATGGTGGTGCATACCTGTAATCCCAGTACTTGAGAGGTTGAGACAGGAGGATCACAGGGTCGAGGACAGCCTCAGCAATGTAGCAAGACTCAGCAACCTAGTGAGACCCTATTTCAAAACAAAGACTGAAATGGGCTGGGGGAGTAACTTGGAAGTAGAATGCCCCTGGGTTCAATCCCCAGAACCACCATAAACAAACAAACAAACAAAAAAACTGATGATGTTTCATTCTAGTCAATCTGGCACAGCATGTGCTGGGGTTTTGTTCATCTAACTAAAGGGACAAATGTGACTGATCATGCGTGTAGATCCAGGTCTCCATCACCAAGGGTCTCCTTTTCTCTCTCCATAAGGACTCTCCCATCTCATGACCTCCCTGGTAGATCAGTAATTTGATGGCATTCTTGGGAGGTGGTGGAAATTCTAGGAGGAGGGACCTCGTTGAAGGAGTGGGTCCTTGTGGGTGTACCTTTGGGGATTATATCTTGTCCCTGACCCCTCCTCTCTCTCTCTCTTCTTCCTGGCCATGCGGTGAGCAGTTCTGTCCCACCACACCCTCCCCACCATGGTGCTCTGCTTCACCACAGGCCCAAGCAACAGAGCCAGCCAACCATGGACTGAAACCCCTGAAACCATGAGCCACAATACATCTTTCCTCCTTGAGGATGATTTTCTCAGGTACTTTGTTACAGCGACACAATGCTGACTAATACAATCTCTTACTGTGCCAAGTTTATAAGTTAAATTTTGTCATAGGTATTTATGTATAGAAAAAATATAACATATATAGGTTTTGGTATTATCTCATTTCCAGGCATCCACTGGGGGTCTTAGAATACTTCCCTTGTGGATAAGGGAGGACAGCTCTATTCCTAAGGTCTAACCTTCCAGGGGTTTCTACCCAGAGGCCTAGGGATAGCTCCATACAACTGCTCAGAACTCAGATACCTCCAGGATTGGCAAGCTTTAATTACCTTGTAGTCAGTTGCTCTTTTACTTGATAATTGTTCTCTGCACAGCTTTGTAGAAAATCACCTGCACATCACAGGCTAGCATTCAGACAAAATCTCTCAGGGGTATTATGCATATTTATGGAGCTATTTATTTGCTCATTTTTGAAAATTCATTCCCTCTCAGCCTTTGAAACACCTGTCTCTGTCGTCTGGGCTCAGCAAGGCTGCTGTGCTCTGCTTGGATTCCTGCATAATGGTACAGAAAGGCCCCAGGCAGAAAATAGGAAGATATGGGAGGCTTCAACTCAACGTTTCCCTGTCTTCAGAGATTATGGTCATTCGTGTCCATTTCCCAAGGACTGGAAAACAGTAGTCTCATATATTTTATATGGTTCTCTGTTTATGGTAGAAGGGTTGCTTTAGTATCGATTACTTTTTTTTGGTACTGGGGATTGAACCCAGGGACATTCTACCTCTGAGGTAGAATTTTTGTAAGTTGTAATTTTTTGTAAGTTCCTGAGGCTGGCCTCAAACTTGCAATCCTCCAGTCTCAGTCTCCCAAGTACAAGGATTACAGGCGTGCACCACCACACCAAGTTTAAAAATATTTTTTTGAATACTTGGGAAATCCCAGTTACTTGGGAGGCTGAGGAAGGAGGATCACAAATTCAAGGCCAGCCTGGGCCACTTAGGGAGACTATCTCAAAATAAAAAGTAAATAGGGCTGGGGATGTAGCTTAGTGGTGGACCGTGCCTGGGTTCAATACCTACAAAACAACTGGCCAGGAGTAGCCCAGTGAGATGATCCAGAAAACAACCCTGAAACTGTGCATTTCTAGATTTTTACTTTATTTTTTACAGTGCTAGAGACTGAACCCAGGTCTCACACATGCTAGACAGGCACTCTACCACCGAGCTACACCTCCAGCCCCTGCCCAGCTCTAAACTAGCAACCATTCTGAAACTGTTTAGTCTCGGGCCCTTTATATATAACTTTTAAAATAATCAGCTGGGAGTGGTGGTGCTAACCTATAATCCCAGTACTTGAGAGGAGACAGGAGGATTGCAGGTTCGAGGCCAGCCTCAGCAATTTAGCAAGACCCTCAACAACTTAGCAAGACCCTGTTTCAAAATAAAAAATTGAAAATAGGTGTAGGAGTCTAGTTCAGAGGTAGAATGCCTCTGGGTCTAATCCTCAGTATAAAAACAAACAGCAAGGTATGGTGACACATGTTTGTAATCCCTATACTTGGGAGGCTGAGGCAGGAGGATTGCAGGTTCTAGGATAGCCTCAGCAACTTAGTGAGATTCTGTTTCTAAATAAAAAATAATAAAATAAAAACAAGGCTAGGGTGTAGTTCAGAGGTAGAATGCTCCTGTGTTCAATCCTCAGCACCACAAAAACAAACAAACAAACAAACAAACAAACAAATAAATAAATAAAATAAAATTATCAACAACCCCAACAAGCTTTCATTTATGTGGATTATATCAATTGACATTTACCACATTATTAAAACTGAGAGAAAATTAAATATGTATTCATTAATCCACTAAAAACTACTACATATTAACATAAATAGATTTTTATGAAAAATTATATATATATATTCTCTAAAACAAAAAATAGCCCAATGACATGAGTAACATTGTGTTACATTTTTACAAATCTCCTTACTGTCTGGCTTAATCTGATACAGATGGATTCTCACATCTGCTCTTGCATTCAACCTGATGTAATGTGTTGTTTTGGCTAAAGTATATGAAAAAAAAATTCTGACCTCACCCAGATACATAGTAGGAAAGGGAGTATTTTGATTCCTTTTCAGATCATCTTAGATATTCTTCTTTGATACAACACTAAAAATGTAATAAGTAGCTGGGCATGGGGGCTCACTCCTGTAATCCCAGTACTTGGGAGGCTGAGACAAGAGAATCACAGGTTGGAAGCCAGCCTCAGCAACTTAGTGAGGCCCTCTGCAACTTAATGAAACCTTGTTTCCAAACAAAAAATAAAATAAAATAGGGCTTGGAGTAGAACACAACCTCCAGCACCACACACACACACACACACACACACACACACACACACAGTAACAAGTGTCAGTTTCTTAAACTTTATTTGCAATATGGGATCTGAAACTATCTCTAAAAATATTTTATGCTCTTTGGCAGGGACCAGGACATTTTTTCTGTAAAGAGTCAGAAGTAACTGTCTTCCAATTTATGAGCCATGCAATCTAGCCCGATGGCCCCACGCTGCTGGTATAGCCCCAAAGCAGCCTTAGATACCATGTAAGCAAATGGGTGTGGTTGGTGTGCCAATAAAACTTTATGTACAAAAGCATTTTTTGTAATAAACTATTTTTGTTGTAAATAAATGCTGGCCTCTGCTCTACTATATTAAATAGATCTATCTTGCAGGAATGGATGAATTTGACCATGCAAATCTCTTGAAAGGGTTTCAAGGATCCTTTGGAGTCACTAGACTACACTTTTTTTTTTTTCATTTCACCCTGGGGATTGAACTCAGGGACATTCTACCTCTGAGATACACCCCCAGCCCTTTTTATTTTTTATTTTGAAACGATCTCACTAAGTTGCTGAAGGTCTCGCTAAGTTGCTGAGGCTGGCCTCAAACCTGCATTCCTACCATCCTGTCTCAACCTCCCAAGTACTGGGATTACAGGCGTGTGCCACCAGGCCCCATGCTAGACTGCACTTTGACAACCACTGCTCTCCTGTTTATGTTATGATATATCAAGACCCTCATTATTAAGGACACTTTGAGTTGGATCTTTTGTTACTTGCAGCCAAACTCATCTTAGCTGATAAACTCCTGGGTAGTTTCACAAGCCAGAAATCTGCACGCTTGCTTCTGCTGTCTTGGAGCCTGGGAAGCAGCAACCCAACCACATTCACCCCACTAACTTGATGTGCCAGGGGTAGAGTATGTTATGTTAGTCATAAGATGCATGTTATGTTAGTCAGGGTTCTCCAGAGACTCCGAACCAATAGATCTGTGTATTCGTGGTACATGGATTTATTAGAAAATTGACTCACACAATCACAGAGGTTGAAAGTTCATAATAGGCCATCAGTAAGCTGAAGAACTAGTGAAATGGTAACGATGACTCAGTCCAAGAAGCCAGAAGCCTGGGAACTGGAGGACCATCAGTACAGCCTCAGGCAGAAGCCAAAGGCCCAAGAGCCTCCAGGGACCATTGATAAAAATCCTTCAGTCCAAAGGCCAACAGCAGCAGGAGAAAACACTCTCCTTAGCTGTGTGTGGTGGTGTGCACCTATAATCCTGGTATTTGGGAGCCTGAGACAGGAGGATCACAGATTCAAGGCCAGCCTTAGCAACTTAGCAAGACACTCAGCAACTTAGTGGGACCCTGTTACAAAATAAAAAATAAAAAGGGCTGGGGGGGTGTAGCTTGGAGGTAGAATAACCCTGGGTTCAATCCCCAGTACCAAAAAACCAAAAATATACTCTACCCAGTGAGGAAGAACCAGAGAGAGAGAGAGAGAGAGAGAGAGAGAGAGAGAGAAAGTTTTCCCCTTCATCCACTTTTCTGCTCCATCTGGGCCTCCATCCAATTGGACGGTGCCACCCACATCCAGGGCGGGTCATCCCCACTCAGTTCACTGACCCATGTGCCAGTCTTCTCTGGAAACTCCCTCCCAGACACCCTCAGAAGTAATGCTTTTATTATATCTCTAGGTGTCCCTCCATGCAGCCCACTTGACACCCCAAATTAACTATTCCACATATCGATCCCCAGGACTCCTAAGATAGCCCCAGAGCGCCCCACTGGCAAGAAGGCCAAAGCACTAGGTTCAGTACAGTTCCAGATCTTTTCTTCTTTCTCCCAACAATCTAATAAAATCAATTCATACTTTTTTGAATCTAGACCACATGAATAGAAGCAAGTGATTCTGTGTTTTCCTTCCTTCCCTCTCTCCCTTCCTTCCTTCATTCTTCCTTCCTCTTTCTTTCTTTTTCTCTTTCTTTCTTTCGTTCTTTTGTTCTTTCATTCTTTCCTGGGGATTGAACCCAGGATCATTCTACCTCCAAGCTACACTCCCAGCCCTTTTTATTTTTATTTTGAAACAGGGTCTTGTTAAGTTGCTAAGGCTGGCCTCAAACCTGTGGTCCTCCTGTCTCAGCCTCCCAAATACTAGGATTACAAGTGTGTACCACCACACCTGGCTTGCTATTCTATACATTAAACAATCTCAGTTTTCTTGCCTGCAGGAGCAATACCCATTTTTAAAATTACTTTTATTTTTAAAAACCCAGAATGATACACAGGACAAAGAATGCTACTCTAAATCCCACTGTTCTAACAGAACAGTTAGTTTCATTTTTGTATATCCCCATCTAATCCTTGACTAACTACATCGATTTTTTACATACTCACAATTCTGTATCATTTACTAAGCACCCCCCCCCCACTGGACATCATATGCTGTATTTAGTCTGAACATCATCAAAAACAATCACAAAATATCATAAAAACAATGACTTGGCAACTGTGGAATTCAAATGTCATCACATTTCTATTTTCTACTTTCATCATTCATCTTTTTTCACTCATTTATGTATTCAACAAATATTTATGGTGTTAGGCACTGGGGGTACAAATATAAGTAAGACCTTGTTCCTGCCCTTAAGGATCGTACAGTCGAGGAGGGGAGATCAACCTCACCATGTAATTTTCATGCATTTACACATTTGAGCCATGTAGTCATGTTCTATCAACACAGTGTCAACATATAAAAATGCAGTCAGGCACAGTGGCACAAGTCTGTAATTCCAGTACTTGGGAGACTGAGACAGGAGGATCATAGGTTTGAGGACAGCCTCAACACCTTAGGAAGACCCTCAGACACTGAGTGAGAGCCTGTTTCAAAATTAACATAAATAAATAAATAAATAAATAAATAAATAAATAAATAGGGCTGGGGGCATAGCTTAGAGGTAGAATGCCCCTGGGCTCAAACCTTAGTAGCAGCCCTCAAGTTATATACGCATATATAAGATGCCTATTTTTAAATTCTCATTATGCACAAATGGCCAGATGTGTGTGTTTTGGTTGACTGAGTTATTTCCTCAAGGCTGTAAAAGAAGAACCATGTAGAGCTCCAGCAGTCTTGTGGTGTAATCTCTAGACAGCACGCGCTTTCACTTCCGGCCACTGGACGGGTCATCAGATTAAAAACGTTCTTTTGAATGAGAAAAACAATTAAGCATTGAAAATGTGAGAACAAGAAAACACAAGATAAAAATAGAACTTACCAGCAGACTTTATGAAATGTATTTTTAACTGGTGGATTCGAAGGTAGTGTATCTACCATAATCTCCCCCTTTCTGGACTACATAATATTTATAATGAGGTAATCAGCAAAACTGTAACTAACTATACCATTTACTCTTGGCTTAAACTCTAGGCCAGTTATGAGGAAATCTATTTTATGTTTCAGGTTTAGAACCAGTCATTAACCCTTTTTTGTTTGTTTGTTTGTTTGTTTGTTTGTTTTTGCAGAACTGGGGGTTGAACTCAGGGGCATTCTACCTTTGAGCTACACCCCCAGCCCTATTTTTTATTCTTAATTTTGAAACAGGGTCTCACTAAGTTGCGGAGGGCCTCAAAAGTTGCTGAAGCTGGCCACGAACCTGAGATCCCCCTGTCTGTCTTCCTAGTACTGGCATTACAAGTGTACGCCACCACGCCTGGCTATTAACCCTTTTTTGGAGGGGAGGTTACTGGGGATTGAAACCAGGGACATTCTACCTCCAAGCTACACCTTGTTTTGAAACAGGGTCTCACTAGGTTGCTAAGAGCCTCACTACATTGCTGAGGCTGTCCTTGAACCTGTGATCTTCCTATCTCAGCCTCCTAAGTACTAGGATTAAGGCATGCACCACCATGCCTGGCTATTCATTAATCTTTTTTTAAAAACTCTCTTAAAAATTTAATTAAAACCCACAAGTTGAAAGAATAGTATAGTCAGCCCTTGCATACCCTTCTTCCAACTTCAACAGTTATTAACATTTTCTCACGTTTGCTAAGGTGTGTGTGTGTGTGTGTGTGTGTGTGTATGTGTACACATACCTATATTTTCTTTGTGGGGGATGAATTATTTGAAAGTAGATTACAGACATCACAGCACTTGACCCCTAGGTGTTCCGGCACACACCTTGTAAGGACAATGACATTGTGTTATATAACCATGGTGTGATTACCACACCCCAGAAATGTACCATTGGTATTCAATGGGATTGCTTAATATGCAGCTACCAACTCTGGTGTCCTGAGAGTGTGTGTTGGCGCCGCCCTGCTGCCTGGCACTGAGCCCTGTCTCTACCCTGTCGCTGCCCTTTGCAGAATGCAAAGCCTGACTTGGTGCTCTGTCAAGTCTGGAGACTGTGCCAGGCACTTTCACCCGCCAGCTCAGACTCCTGGCAGCGAAAGCCTTCCCGCACCTCTATAATCAAGTCCGCAGCTCCCCATCCCTGTGGGCCGCACTGTACCGAGGCCGATGTGTCTTGACCTTGACCCATGGCCACGCTCCATCTGGCTATGGTACTTGAAATGGCAAGTGAAGATGGAATAAGATGGGCACAGGCATTTCCAACTTGTCCTTGTGCATCATGTTTCCCAGAAAAAAAAATGGCTTTTAGCAACACCTATGTGCTTGAATTTCATTAATATTGATGCCACAAGAGAGCTGCTCACGAAAGCAGAGTGCATTTCGACTTCTTGGTAAAGGGTCCAGAAAATGCTTTGGATGGATGAAGATCAAATTGTTGAAAGCGTTGGAAGTGGTGGTGAATGCCTGTAATCCCAGTACTTGGGATGCTGAGACAGGAGGATTGCAGGTTCGAGGCCAGTGTGTGGTAATTTAGCAAGACTATGTTTCAAAATTTAAAAACTTAAAAATAGGGCTGGGGGTGTAGCTCAGAGGTAAAGTGCCCTGGGTTCAATTCCCCCCAACACACACACAAATTATTGAAGGCAGTGAGTGAGTGGATTGCTGTGAATCTCCCCACTGCTTACCTGGTCTCTTAGTCTAAGCCTGCCTTCTACAGCAAGGCCTAAAGAACAAATATTTTTCGGTCCCCACAGCCATCTGCAGTGACCATTACAGGGCAGAACATAATCAAAACCCTGTGCCAGGATGAGCAGATTCTGTAACACACAGAGATGCCAGCCCTGGTCCCTTCCTGGCCACACACAGGTCCAAGGACCGGCGAGGAGTCTGCACAGCCTTTTGCCCACGGGTGGGGGTGGGGCAGAGAGGCTGGCATCTCTCAAGGGGGGCGACTCATGTGAAGAAGGACCACTCCTTGCTGCAAGGATGAAAAGCCTGAGAGAAGGGAAAGGCAGGGGTTGAATAAAAATAGAAACAGGCTCAATGCTCTGACAAGCAAGATTCTCAATGGATCTGGTCCTTCGGTGAGTGGGAATATCGTATTTGAATATAGAATCCCACGGGCGAGCTTTTGGGCTTTCTGTTTTCGCCACATTAACGCCCTGACAAAGGGCTGCAGCGCTGTAAATGCAGGAAATGAGGGGGCGAGTAGACATTGGCTGCGTTCCCCCTTCCTCCCGGTTTCTGCAGACAGTCCTGGAGGCTGGATGCTGGTTGCCTAGGAAACAGCTTAGATGTGAAACTCCAGAAAATGTGCTGTTGCTGGCAGGAGACGCAATTGCTGATATATATTTTTTTTCTGGTATTGTGTGATGATGGGAACCATTTTAACCCCTTTGAGCTGGTTTCCTTACATGTAAGGAGGAGACGTGTGTGTGTGTGTGTGTGTGTGTGTGTGTGTGTGTGTGTGTGTAGCAGTACCATAGCTGATTGTAGAACCCAGGAGGCACTCGGTGTGAATTTCCTCTTTTTTCTCCTACTCACCCCACTTGCATGCTGTATTTAATAGGCACCATTGGATAAATAGGACACAGACATGATGTAAAAAAACCAGTTTTGGTAATGAATGAGAAGATAATTCAATTTTTTTTTTGTGGTACTGGGGATTGAACCCAGGGCCATTCTACCTCCGAGTGAAACCCCCAGCCCTATTTTTTTACTCTTTATTTGGAAACAGGGCCTCACTAAGTTGCAGAGAGCCTCACTAAATAACTGAGACTGGCCGCGAACCTGTGATCCTTCTGTCTCAGCCTCCCAAGTACTGGGATGACAAACGTGCACCATCATGCCTGGCTTAATTCAATTTTTATAACTGAAATTATATTTAAGTTCAGGTTGTGGTATTAGATGAGTCATCTTTTGTAAATTGAAAAATCATTTAAGAAGCAAACACTTTTATTTTATTTTATTTTATTTTTATTTTTATTATTTTTTTTGTGGTACTGGGGATTGAACGCAGGGGTGTTCTACCTCCGTGCTACGCCCCCGGCCCTATTTTTTTTATACTTTTAATACATCACTACCATATTTTTTTAATTTACTGTTTTAGATTCTCTATGAATAAGCATAGGTGCCTGGTATGGATTTAAGTTTCTCAGAAAGTACACCCCTTTTTTTCTCTGCTCAAGTTCAGACCCAAATGAAAGATGGATGTGGGAGTGGCAAATAGCAACACAGTATGAATACTGATAAAGTCTGTATTACTAACCCATGCAGCAAGAGGGGCCTTTTAATGCCACTCTTCCATGCTAGAAAGACTCCACACTCTACTGATGGGCAGTGCTGGGCTACTGTGCCACCCCTAGCCTTAGCCCCCAGTCAAGGCTGAGTCCCCCTGGCCAAGCTTGTGGCATGCCACAGATGGCCCAGAGCACACCCTCTCTACAAGCAGACTGCCATTAAAGTCATGCAGTATAATATGAAGTTGTTGACTTAAAGAGTTCAGAGACTTGAAACTACATGTTTCCAATTTAATTAACAAAGCAGATACTATGTGGACCATCAGACTCCCCCTCAGGACTACAAGGCTCTCCTCTTCCTGGCTGCTAGAAGTTAGGGCCACTGACAGCTCTCAGGGCGTTCCTCTCTTAGAGTGGCCTCACCTGAAGTCACAGCCCTGTCCCCGGGGACAGCTTGCAAGCAGGGGCTGGTCAATGCGGGTAGGTACAAAGATGTATCCCTTGCCTCAATGTGGGGCATCTCTGAAGGGCTGTCTGAGCTATAGAACATCCCTGGCTTCCTGAAGGACACCTGTGATGGTGCAGTCAGAAGTAATGCTATGCATATGTTCCCAGAGACCTCTCTGATGTCTACACCATCTCCAAAATACTCAGACTACAAACCAGGAAATCCACCAAATTGCCACAATCACCCTCAGTTTTTCATTTAAGGATGCCCCAGGCCCAGCATGACAGGTCCTTCTCACCTAGCTCCTTTTAAACCTCAAATCTTGGTTTTACTCTCTAATTTAGCATTCAATAATAATTATAATTATTATATTTAATTTATTATTATTATTATTGTTGTTGGTTGTTGTTGTTGTTGTTGTTGTTGTTGTTGTTGTTGTACTAGGGATTGAACCCAGGGAATTCTACCTCTGAACTATACCCCAGCCCTTCTTATTTTTTCTTTTGAAACAGGGTCTCACTAAGTTGCTGAGGGTCTTGCTACATTGCTGAGGCTGTCCTTGAACTTGCAATCCTCCTGTCCCAGTCTCCCAAGTACTGGGATTACAGGCATGTGCCACCATGCCTGGCTCCATAATTATTCTTTTATTATATTCTATGTATACCTCTCTGTAAATGCCTGATCGTTAAGACCCTCTAGCCACATTCTCAACAAATGGTACTGCTGGCTCCACAGGGACAGCTAGGCTATGAGAGCCAGCCCCCTCAAGACTTACCTGAGCCAATCCCAACCTTGCAATGTAGGGTATTCCAACCTTGATAGCATTTCATGGCAGATTTCTGTGGGTCTAGAACAAGGGAGGAATGGCCAAGTGCTCACAGTTACTCATTTCACACCCACTACTTTGGTTTTGCCAAACCTTAGGTCTTTGCCCTCCTGAAAATCCCCTACATTTTGGCTTGCACTCAAGGGCACACTGTCCCCCTTAACAGCTCGGTCTCAGAATCTGCTGTCTGCAGAGAACAATATTCCCTGTGGAAGTGGCCTGATCTTCCTACCTGCTTCTCCCCACATGTTCCACTCCCGTTTACACAAAATTCATGTGAGCCCTGCTCATCAATCCCTATTAAAGAAAACCCTCGTCTGTTGGATTCTGGATGCTTGCGGATTACTGAGACCAGAGCTTTCTCCCAGTTGCAATAGTTTTTTTAGTTCATTTCTCCTTATCTTAGTCTGGATTTGTTTTTATCTGGTCATAGGGTCATGCACACGAGGGTCTTAGGTAAGTCCTCTTAACGTGGGCACTATCTAGATGTGATGACATGTAACATGATGGTCTTGTTTCCAACTCTGAGCCAGCAGGTGACAGGCTTGGGCAGAGCTATAATTCCAGGCTGCAGTGGGGAGAGAGAGAGCAGACATGGCACGTGGTTGTGGACAGGCACCTGTTCAAGCCTGTCTCCCCGTCCCCTTTTCTGCTGCAAGATCATAATGGAGTTTACATCCTATACCGAGCTTCTCTCATGACTGTCCAAGAGCCTCCTCCCCAGTATCCTGCCTACTACCTTTGCCTGCCCATTTTGCCAGGGTCAGTGCCTGGAGTTCAGTGGCATAAACCTGTGCTGGCTGTTGAAAGCTTCCCAGGGTCTGTGCCAGGAGCCGAGGAGCCCTAGAGGCAGCCGCAGGGGCGGGGCCACCTGATTCATGGTCCTGCCAGGACCCATCCATCAGCAGGATGCAGCGACATTCAGTCCTACCTCGAGTGGCAGATCCCCACCCCCCTCCACTGCTTGCTAGAAGGGGACCTGCTGTGCCCCTCCTCCTCCAGTGCCCCTCCCAGCCCTACATTCCATGGCAATAAGATGGCTGATGCTCTGCGGATTTCCAAGCCCCTCCGCCACACTTGCAGCAAATAGAGGCCAGTAGCTCCCCTGTCTCTGCCTAGGACTCAACTGTCTGACCAGATGGTTACTGTTCCAAGGCCATCCTTAATGACAACATTCCAGGCCATGTGATTCCTTTTTCATTTCAGTTTTGGGAGGTCATCAGTGATGAGCATGGCATCGACTCCACCGGCAGTTACCATGGAGACAGTGACTTGCAGCTGGAGAGAATCAGCGTGTACTATAATGAAGCAGCTGGTGAGTGTGTGGATGTCGACCTTGCTTTGCATGGCGTGGCACAGGAAGTGACCTAGGAACATGCCCAGGTCAAAAAGAAAAATGCTTTCTGCATATTCACTTAAAGCACCAGCTGCAAAAAAAAAAAAAAATGCAGTTAATGGTTCCTTAAGCCTCTTGCATGTTAACATGACTAAGCATGATCAGTATCTCCTTTTTCTTTTTCCTCCCTTTGTCTCAAATACTGGAGTTTTCTGTATTGAATTCTGCTGCGAGAGGCACCAGCATGGCCCAGCCCATGGTTCCTTTGCCAAGCTCAGGTCTGAGTGAGCTCTTGTTCCCACAGGCAACAAGTATGTACCTCGGGCCATCCTGGTGGACCTGGAGCCGGGCACGATGGACTCGGTGAGGTCGGGACCATTCGGCCAGATCTTCAGGCCAGACAACTTTGTGTTCGGTATGTCCTCACAGTCTTGGGAGCTGGCCAAATGACTCACCTTCTTCCTGACAACCACGCACTCCACAGTTCTCAGTGTTCAGTGCCGAGGGGAGACCCTGCGCACAGACAGCCCCAGTCCTGGCCTCCCCCCACCCGGTGCACAGGGGCGCATCTCTGGTCTCTCTCTGGACAGCCCAGGGATCAAGGTCAGCCTGCAGAGGCTGCGGGAGCACCCCATTCCAGAGAAACCTCTGAAGGGAAAGAAGAAAGAGCAAGGAAAGCTTGCAACAAGGGATTTCAAAGGACCAGTGAGACCAGGTGACCACTTCAAGGCACCAAAGGCCAAAGTACAGCTCAGACCAGGGTGTAGACAGCTGCTCGGATCCCCCTTCAGATCACATTGTGCCTTCCTCCTGGCCTGCTTAATTGTACCGAATTAGAGTATTTACAGATTGTTCTTTGTTTTTAATTTTAGAAGCAACTGGGTTTTGTTAAATGTATCCTCTTCCTCAACTTGCTTTATCACTTTATCCCATGTTTTTATTTTTCTGAACCTTCAAAAAATTTTTAAATTATTTTTATTTTAATTTTTAAACTAACACATAAAAACAGAGAAGTGGTACATATTAATAGAGTACCATCTCATGTTTGATACTTACATAGGTTGCACAATGTTTATTTATTATTATTACTATTATTATTTGCAGTACTGGGAATAGAACTCACGGGCATTCTACCTCCGGGCTACACCCCTGGCCCTATTTTTTATTCTTTATTTTGAAACAGGGTCACACTAAGTTGCGGAGGCCTCACTAAGTAGCTGAGGCTGGCCGCGAACCTGTGATCCTCCTGTCTCAGCCTCACAAAGTATTGGGATTACAAGCGTGTGCCACCACACCCAGCTGTGCACAATGTTTAAAGCAGGTTAAACATTTGTATATTCCTAAACTTTCGTCGTTTCTTTATGGTGAAAACTTTCAAAATACTTCCTCCAGCTTTTTAAAATGTATCATCTGTCATTATCTATAGTCACTATACTGTACCACAGCACACCAGAGCTTCTTGCTGCTATCTAACTGGAACTTAGTACCCACCTATCAATATTTCCTCACTCCAAGGTTTTTGAGTCACCAAAACATCAATTTTTTTCTTTAGGTAACAAAAGCATATCTAAAAGAGAAGAATCTGCTACTGTAAGTCTAGTCCCATAGTCTCCGCCACAGTCCAAATGACAGAATCCAGAATTCCGTGTTTGTGTCTAACATTCTCTTTCCCTCTGGCAGGCCAGAGCGGTGCAGGAAATAACTGGGCAAAGGGCCACTACACAGAGGGAGCCGAGCTGGTGGACTCGGTGCTGGACGTGGTGAGGAAGGAGTCAGAGAGCTGTGACTGTCTCCAGGGCTTCCAGCTGACCCACTCGCTGGGGGGTGGCACGGGGTCAGGCATGGGCACCCTGCTCATCAGCAAGATCCGCGAGGAGTACCCAGACCGCATCATGAACACCTTCAGCGTCATGCCCTCTCCCAAGGTGTCCGACACAGTGGTGGAGCCCTACAACGCCACCCTCTCCGTCCACCAGCTGGTGGAGAACACAGACGAGACCTACTGCATCGACAATGAGGCCCTGTACGACATCTGCTTCCGCACCCTGAAGCTGACCACCCCCACGTATGGCAACCTCAACCACCTGGTGTCAGCCACCATGAGCGGGGTCACCACCTGCCTGCGCTTCCCAGGCCAGCTGAACGCAGACCTGCGCAAGCTGGCGGTGAACATGGTGCCCTTCCCTCGCCTGCACTTCTTCATGCCCGGCTTTGCGCCCCTGACCAGCTGGGGCAGCCAGCAGTACCGCGCCCTGACCGTGCCCGAGCTCACCTGCAGAGGTCCCATCCTTCCCTAGGATCTACACTCGGCTGGGAAGGGTGAGATGTTCCTTAGCAGCTCCTCAAAGAACCAGCACGGCTTCCTCTGAGTCACCGGCATGATGAAGCTGTCCGTGGCTGGCGGGGTCAGACCTGCGTCATCACAGCTCCAAGCGAGGCTGATCAGGCAGTGACAGCAGCCTTGGCCTCTTCCTCAGTTCTGAATCCAGCACCTCTCTGGATTACAGAGAATCCAAAATCCTGTTTCATCGAGGGTCCAGGCAGGGGCTGGAAATGTTCAGCTAGTGAGGAGAGCACCAGGCCAGGACGAGCCTGCAGGGGTGTTAAGGGGGACACAGAGAGGACAGGCGTGGTCAGCAAAGAGGCCACACCATCCCCAGTGGCAGGAATCACAGGCCTCTAGATATAAAAGGTTGTCTTTCTTCCTTCCCTCTTTCTTTCTCTCTCTCTCTCTCTCTCTTTCTTTCTTTCTTTCTTTCTTTCTTTCTTCTTTCTTTCTTTCTTTCTTTCTTTCTCTCTTTCTCTCTCTCTCTCTCTCTCTCTCTCTCTCTCTCTCTCTTCTTTCTTGCACAGTAGACTGAATCCAGGGATTTTCTATCTCTGAGTTATGCCCCCAGTCCTTTATTATTTTTTATTTATTTTATTGATGATG
Organism: Glis glis; assembly: GCA_004027185.1. Classification (NCBI taxonomy): domain Eukaryota; kingdom Metazoa; phylum Chordata; class Mammalia; order Rodentia; family Gliridae; genus Glis; species Glis glis. The sequence continues at coordinate 22,060 of PVJS01019626.1, forward strand.
ATGATGATGATGATGATGATGATGGTGATGATGATGTGTGTGTGTGGGGGGGATTCTGGGGATTGAACCCAGAGCATTCTACCTCCAACCTACACCCCCAGCTCTATTTTATTTTCATTTGGAAACAGGGTCTTGCTAAGTTGCTGACAGCCTCACTAACTTGGAGGCTGACTTTAAACCTGCAATCTTCCTGTCTCAGCCTCCCAAGTACTGGGATTACAGGTGTGCACCACCACACCCAGATTTAATTTTTTTATTTTGAAACAGAGTCTTGCTAAGTTTCTGAGGCTGGCCTTGAACCTGCAATCCTCCTGTCTCAGCCTCCAGTTCTGGGATTGCAGTGCTTCTGTCTTGTAAAGGAACTTTCTAACGAGTGTCTTTGTAGCAGCCACTGTTGGACCCGCTGTGTGCCTTCGGCCCTTGATCTTCCTGGACATGCCAGTGGCTTTCTACTACAAACAACCGTGCATGGCTTCTGGGCTCATTTGCCCAGCTACATAAGCCTATTTGGAAGGAGGCCCAACATCATGACAGATTGGAGGCTAACTAGCCCAGCTTCTCTGCCGCTCAGTTGGGACAACTCTGAGTGGTTCTACCTTGTCTCTTGCAGATCCCCCTGGGTTGAGCCCTTGCCACCCACAGTGTAACCTGCCTTTCACACAGTCACCAGCCTTCTTTTCCTTCCCAGCTCCATTACCCACAATCCTTCTGGGCCCTCCCAGGATCTGCAGCATCCTCTTAGCCTTCCACTCAAATCCTCATCTCAGGGTTAGCTTCTAGGGGACCCAAACTAAGACATTGACCAAAGAAGAAAATGAGTACAGCCAACCCTCCCTATCCATGGATATCAGTGGATTCAACCAACCTCAGTTCAAAAATATTTGAGGAAAGCATCCCATCTGTATTGAACATGTATGGACTCTTTCCTGGTCATTATTCCCTAAATAATAGAGTAAGCTGGGCATGGTGGAGCACACCTGTAATCCCAGTACTTGGGAGGCTGAGATAGGAGGATCACAGGTTCAAAGCTAGCCTCAGCAATTTAGCGAGGCTCTCAGCAACTTAGCAAGACCCTTTGTCCAAATAAAAAATAAAATAGGGCTGGGGTATAGCTCAGAGGTAGAATGCCCCTGTGATCAATCCCCAGCAACACACACACACACACACACACACACACACACACACACACACACACCAAAAAAAGAACAACTCTTTACACAGCTTCTACACCATATCATGTATTTTAAGCAATCTAGTGATCATTTAAAGTATACAAGAAGTGGTGCTTCGGTTCCATATAAGTACTACACCATTTTTTTATATACGTTTATTGGTGCATTGTAGTCTCACATCATAATGTAGTTCAGAGGTATTATACCATTTTAAATAAGGGACTTGAACATCTGCAGCTTTTGATATTCGTGGGGGTTCTGGAACCAATTCCCCATGGATTTTGAAGGGCAACTACTACTTTTCTATTACTGTGTAACATGTTACAGCAAAATCAGCAGCAAAAAGTGCACATTTGGCAGTGCTCAGGGACCAGGAGTCTGGCAGGCATGGTGTGCCCTCTGCTCTGGGCCTCACAGTCCCGACCAGCTGGGGCTACACAGTCATCCGGAGCTCAGGGGCATTTTTCACGCCTGTGTATGCCCTCTGCAAGACACAGTTCTTCACAGTGGTAGGTGTGAGCTCCTTGTTTTCTTGCTGGTTATTCAAAGAGGCTGTTCCCACTCTTTTTTTTTACTTTGGTTAAAAAATTCTGGGGATCAGACCCAAAGGCATTCTACTTCTTAGCTACAGCCCCAGTCCTTTTTAAATTTCTTTTTAACTTTTTTTATTTTTGAAACAGGGTCTCGTTAAGTTGCTGAGGGTCTTGCTAAGTTGCCGAGGCTGGCCTCGAACCTGCAATCCTCCTCTCTCAGCCTTCCAAGCACTGGAATTACAGGTGTGCGTCACCATGCTTTGCTTGAAATGACTTTAATAGCAACAAAATTTGGTGGCACTGAATACAGTTGTCCCTTGGTATCCGAAGGGGGTTGGTTCTAGGACCCCTCACCCCAATGGATACCAAAATCTACAAATGCTCATGTTCCTTATACAATAGCATAATATTTGCATATAACCTAGGCACATCATCCTGTGTGCTATAAATCATCTCAAGATTACTTATAATACCTGATGCAATGTAAATACTATGTAAATCGGTGTCGTGCCCTATTGTTTAGGGAATAACAACAAGGAAACACTCTGGACATGTTCAGTGCCGGTCCAACTTGTCTGTTGTTGTTTTTGAATATATTTGATCTACAACTAGTTGAATCCATGGATGCAGAACCCATAAATATGGAGGGCCAAGTTTTTTAAAAATTAACAAAATCAATCTTACTTCTTTAAAATGACGCCTGTTACTGTTTTGTACTGGATGACAAGTAGACATAAATGATGACTCATTACAGACGAGGAGCATCATTTCTACACAGTCAAATCAAGTGCTTCTGGAATTTAGCTGGGAAACAAAGGAGGGAATCATAAGAACCAGGGATAATTTGGGGTTCCTCTGAAGATCAATGGCCGCACAACCGAGAAGGCCCTGGGAGACTGGATCTTCCCATAATTTAAATGTTCTAGGTTCAATAAACACCCTATTAAAAATGTATCTCAAGCCAGGTATGGTGGTGCATGCCTGTCATCCCAGGGCTTGGGAGGCTGAGACAGGAGGATCACAGGTTCAAGGACAGTTTGAGCAAGTAGTGAGACTCTCATCAACCTAGCAAGACCCTGTTTCAAAATAAAAATAAAATAGGGCTAGGGGTTTAGCTCAGAGGTAGAATGCTTGGAGGTTCAATCCCTAGTACCACACACAAAAATATGTACCTCGATGTTCCTTTATAGCTAAAAATAAAAAAAGGCCCTCCATATTTCGAGTGCTTCTTCCCCTCAGCATTTCATGAGTTTGGTGGTGTTTGCTTATACTTCTCACTGCAAAGATTGTTCTAAACGGCCGGGCGTGGTGGCGCACACTTGTAATCCCAGTACTTGGGAGGCTGAGACAGGAGGATTAGGGTTCGAATCCAGCCTCAGCTACTTAGTGAGGCCCTTCGCAACTTAGTGAGACCCTGTTTCAAAAGAAAGAATAAAAAATAGGGCTGGGGGTGGAGCTCAGAGGTAAAATGCCCCTGGGTTCCAGCCCCAATACCGCAAAAAAAAAAAAAAAGACTCTTCTAGAGAGAGCACTTTAGATCTTGCTGGTGGTGATGAGTATGGTGGAGCAATGTTTGCATCAGAGGCTAAAATACTGGCGGTGTGGGCGGGGTTCTGACAACACCCAGAATCCCTGGGAAGAGGCCCCACTGAAGACCCCCCAGGGTCCCAGTTCGACCCTTCCCACTTGTACCCATTTGCTGCAAACCTCTTCCCGGCGCACTTTCAGCAGAAGGCAGAATTATTAGGCTCTGAACAATCTCTCTGGCTTCTTTGCCACGGGAGGAAAATGTTGACGTCAACCTTTCTGTACTTGCCATTTGCCCTGAAAGAGAAACAGAACAGACCCTGGGCCCTGGAGTTTCTGGGAGAAACGACCAGTGCTCTTTCGGCATTGGCATGGCCCGGATGGAGGGCAGTATGGTCAGCTCCACCCAAATTCCTTGGCAACCCAGATCTTGGTGAAAGGTGGAAAAAAGCCTGTGTTCAGAAAATAGGCAACCAGGAAGCCAGAAAGTTGGAAAGTGTGGGGAGCAGCCCGCCAGGGCTCCTGGCACCTCATGGAATCAGCCAGGCTCCTGCCCTGGGGGTGCTGGGGTCAAGATCCTCCCTGTGTGGTGTGGGGGTCACCCACTGACTCACAGATGCTCCAGGCTTGGGTTTGGGAAAGAACATTCAACTGATTCCTCCACTCATTCCTTAGTAGCGCTGCTGCTTGTTTATATTTTGATACAGGGTGTCGCTAGGTTGCTGAGGCTGGTCTTGAATCTGCGATCCTCTTGTCTCAGCCTCCCAAGTACTGGGATTATAAACATGTACCACCACGCCTGGCTGGGGTTGACATTCTAAAAGTAAATTAAATTGAGGTTTGGGTTTATACTTTAGGTAATCTTCTTAAACAGGAAGCATCTTAAGTGCTTTAAACACAATTCCTTCATCTTCATAGACACTTTTATTAAGCAGTAGTAACAGGTGAGGTTACAATAGATGGGTTTATGGGAAAAAGAAATTGTGGGTGTCTAGTTCTCTGGGCCTTTCCTGAGGGCCCCAACAAATAGGATGTAAAACTGTTGCATAAAAATTGGAGACTGGGATTATAGGCGTGGTGGTGCACACCTGTAATCCTGGTCCTTCAGAGGCTGAGGCACGAGGATCACAGGTTCGGGGCCTGTGTGTGGTAACTTAGGGAGACCCTGTCTCAAAATAAAAAAAATAAAAAGAGCTGGGGGTGTAGCTCAGAGGTAGAGCACCCTTGGGGTTTAATCCCCAGTAGTACACAACACGCAAATATATATATGGAGACAATCTAATTGCTAGGAGTGGTCTTGTGTTTTCATTATTCTGCAAAGGAAACTAATGTCTCCAAAATTTCATGACCCTGGTAACTGGACTGATTAAATCTATTTCAACAAGATTTTATCTGTCACCTGTAGAGAGGTCATCAATTAACACTAATCATCATCATCAACATGTCACATATTCAACAGGGCACTTTTCACTAGAACATTCTTAGCAGAACCCTTCCTGTTGGAGCCTTCTGAGGGCACACACTGTTTAGACTGATTTTTTTTTTTTTTTTTTTTGGTGATGGGATCAAACCCAGGACCTTGTGCATGCTAAGCAAGTGCTCTACCACTGAGCTACAGCCCCAGACCTCTAGACTGAATTCTGTCATTGCCACCCCATGATGCCTTCGGGGTAAGGGCGATGGGGCTCAAACAGTGTGGGTGACCTCAGGTCTAAAGCAGAAACGACAAGTGGCTGAAGGACATGTGTGTCCCTGGGCATCATCTGCCCAACTGCGGCAAAACTGCTCCCTTTTAGACACAAAGAAAAATAGATACGAGGAGAGAGCGTATGGGGGAAGAGCAAATTTCTCTCCAAAGCTCTTCCGAGGCCTATTCTAGGGAAGGGGAGAACGAGTTGGCTCCGTTTCCCCCGGTTATTATCTGCTCTGCGCTGTACACAATAGTGTTGCTTTGTGACAGTGTGGTGGGTTTGGGAATTTATGCTGGAGAGGAGAACAGGAACTCACAGCCCTCAGATGAGTCACCTTGGGCAGGGCAGGCATTATTTGAACATCTGCGTGTGTGTTTCTCTGATTATATACTCTTAGACATTGGGGCGGGCGCTGGGGGAAGGGAGGGACAAATAGTCAGCAGGCGGGGACGTGCACTGGGTGGCAGGAGCAGCCGAATTGGGAAGAACACCTGCTGCTAGTAATCACAGAGCCCATCACTTATCCATTTACTGTGTGTTCACTCAACATCTAGTGTGCATTCAGTGGCCTTGTCCTCACAATGAAACACAAATGGGTTTCCTCTTTTCAGATATGTTCATTCAGGCTCAGAGAGGTGGGGTGACTTATCGAAGGGTCCAGTTATAGAAAGCATCAGAGTGGCTCCCTCCGTGGGGTGATCATGTGCTCTAAAGGCAAGTGATCTAAGGCCCACCTGCTAGGGAGTTCCATGCCCCCAGCATCCCTCCTTCCGGGTCTCATTCTCCGCTCCTATTGGACTTAAACTTCTACCTTGAATGAAACGACAAAGGGCACAGGCAGTTATGAAGAATCTTTGTGAAACTATAATAGAGACATGACCTGGAGCAGGACCATTTCTGAGGAGGTGTTAGAAGGCCCCACCTGATGGTGAAGAGCTAAGGTGTGGGATTGGAGGTAGGGATGGGGAGAAAGTGGAGGCCAAGCCCTGGGTCCCTGGGAAGAGTATCAAGCTATCCACAAGAGGTAGAGGAGTGTCCAGCACGGCCATAACCACCTTGAGAGGAGGACCAGGCCCCTCCCTGCAAGCTGGGGGATCCTGGAGGTCTGGCTTCCTAAAGCAGGGCTGATGAAGATATAGCTAAGGCCAAGAGACCGCTCACGGATGGCTATGACTGCTTTTTAGTTCCATCTCTGATACAGACCAACTATTAATATGGCAAAGAAGATTCATATTTATAATGACAGCATCACTTTAGGCTTTATGGAAGCATTTTTGCTCCATAAATCTGACCCACCTTCAGAGATAGCTTCTCATTTCTTGTCTACAATGCTGGCTCTGGGGCACCTATAATTACCATCATTTTTATATTTGGAGAAACTGGCTCCAGAGAGGAAAAGGTGGAGGCCCCTGTTCACCTGCTCAACCGTAATGATAATCTTAGAGACTAATTAAGGTTGGTGCTGACCTCATCCTGCCCAAACCTTTGAAACTCACCTGGGCGGTCGCCAGATGAGTGGAAAGAACGTAGATCCTTTCACTTACTAGCTTTGCGACCGGTCAGGTCTTTCAGCCTCACTCTCTGACCTTTGAAGTTGGGGTGGTAATAATGTGTATTCCAGAACAGTGTAATGTGGGCTGTGACCGGGAGTCACATCTGCAATTTTAAATTTTTCTAGTTTTCACAAATTAAGAGACGTGAAATTAATGGCAAAAATCTTTCCTTTCACACAATGTATCCAAACATCGTCATTTTGAGTCGCGATCAATATTTAAAAATTAGCAATGGAGTGTTTTACATCGCTGAGTTCATGAAAGCGGGTGTGCATTTCACGCTTACACTCATCTCAATTCAGACGCCTTACTTTCAAGTGCTGAGCCACGCGCGGTTAGTGGCTGCCGAACTGGGCGGTGCAGTCCATAAGGTTCTCTGAGGATTAGGTGACCCTAATCTTACATCTGTAAGGTATGTAAGACGCACGACACCGGCTGAAACATCGGTGCGGCTCTTACACGCCTCCTCTCTCGCCTTTCTTTGACTCTCCCTTACACACGCACACATGCACACACACGCAGAATTTTCCACATGTAAGAGGCCTTTACCAGGACCCGAGCCCAAAGCAGACACGTGACAAGTCCAGAAGAGAGCACTTTTCCTAGCCCCTCCCCGACCAACCGTTTTCCTTACTTGTAGAGATGAAAAGCCGCCCACTCTGCCATCCTTTCTTTCTATCCTTGAAGACAGCTGCCCATCACCTCCCCCTGAACCCCTTTCCCTCCCCTTCCCCCCACTGCACCCCTCCGGTCATTTATACTAGCCACCAATTCCCACCCAGAGAAAAAGGCAGGGAGTCCAGGACCCCGGCCAGGATGCAGAAGCCCTTGGCAAACAGCTGGACAAAATAACCCCCAAAAAACGAGTCTTCAATTCTGGGCTCCCTAGTCCAAAAGGGAACTCCGGGTCTGCTCCCCGCCCAGCGAAGGCGAGGACAGTGCGGAGGCTGCTCTTCCCCCCGGTTCCGGGACCCGGGTCTCGGGGTTCAGAGTGGGCAGGGTCCAGGGGACTGCAGCAAGGTGGAAGGACCCACGCCGGGGTGCGAGGCGCCCCTGGATGGAGAGGCTGCGGCCGGGGCTGGGCCCGAGGCCGGGGCACCGCCCTTGTCCACCGGATGCCAGCGCTGGGCACCCTCCCTGCCCCGGCGGCCCGGCACCGAGCTCCAGCACCCCCGCACCTCGCACCGCGCCCCAGCTCCCCCTCGCGGTGCCGCAGTCCCGGCCGCGCCGCCGAGGCCCCGCCCACAATGACGTCACCGCGGGCTGGGCGGGTCCCGGGGTATAAAAGCCGGTGCCGGGGGACCGCAGCAGGTCTCTGCGCTGCTAAGCCCTTCGGTCCACGCCCGCGTACCGCTCCGAGGGCCAGCGCCTCCACCCGCTTCGCAGCCGGCACCATGCGCGAGATCGTGCACATCCAGGCGGGCCAGTGCGGCAACCAGATCGGCGCCAAGGTGGGCGCGCTGCCCGGGAGGGGCGGGCGGGGTCGCGGGCCCCAAGGGTGCGGGCCGGGCGGGGACCGGGGCTGGGGACCAGGGGAGCCTGCGGTGTCCCCCAGCTGGTCTGATGGGGCATTCTGCGACGAGGCCGCCGGGTGGGGCCGGGAAGCCCCAAACCTGCCAGGATGCGCGCAGCCACGCAGCTCTGGGTGCCACTAATTAAGGCCCTTTGCATTTCCTTGGGACACGACCCTTCTAAAGAGCGCATTGGCGTTCCCCTGGGTGTATTCGTTTCTGAAATTTGGATCGGGGCTACGGTCATATCATCCATCCGTAGCTTCTTGCGAACTGTAATTTGTATATTTGTGTTTGAATGAAAAAAAAATTGCAGTGTCATTGGGCTGACAGATGCTACAGAGGCTTTTCTTTGGATCACACAGAGGAGGATGTTAGAGAAATTCTTTTAATACGGGCCCTGTCTAGACATGATGACATAGAATGCGATGTTTTTTCTTGTCTGCCATGCGGCAGGTGACGACGTTGGGAGGGGGCTGTAATTCCCGGGGAGGCAGCAGAGGGCATGGTGCATAGTTGTGGGCGGGCGCCCCTACAAGGACGTGGTCTCTTTCAAAACCGCCATATTGCCCACCCCGGCCTCCCCGCCCCCTTTCCTGCTGCAAATTCACAATGGAGTCTAGGGTCTCCGTGATGGCCAGCTTCTTCCATTGCTGCCCAGGCACCCTCCCAGGATCGTGCCTATTACCATTGCCCACACATTCTTGCCAGGGCCAGTGCCCGGAGGCCAATATGTAGGTCAGTGGCATAAACCTGCGCTGCTGAAAGCTTCCTGGGGTCTGTGCCAGGAGCCCAGGAGCCCTGGAGGCAGCCACAGGGGCGGGGCCGCCCATCCATGGTCCTGCCGGGACCCATCCATCAGCAGGATGTAGTGACATTCAGCCTTGCCTGAGTGTCAGCCCCCCCACCCCCACAACTGCTTGCTAGAAAGGGATCTGCTGTGCCCCTCCTATTCCAGTGCCCCTCCCAGTCCTTCAGTCCCTGGCCATAAGATGGCTGATGCTCTGCGGATTTCCAAGCCCCTCTGCCTCACCTGCGGGAAATAGAGGCCAGCAGTTCCCTGGTCTAGGACTCAACTGTCTGACCAGATTGCTGCTGTTCCAAGGCCATCCTTAGTGACAGTTAGCATTCCAGGCCACGTGATTCCTTTTTCATTTCAGTTTTGGGAGGTCATCAGTGATGAGCATGGCATCGACCCCACCGGCAGTTACCATGGAGACAGTGACTTGCAGCTGGAGAGAATCAACGTGTACTATAATGAAGCAGCTGGTGAGTGTGTGGTTGTCAACCTTGCTTTGCATGGCGTGGCACAGGAAGTGACCTAGGAACATGCCCAGGTCAAAAAGAAAAATGTTTTCTGCATATTCACTTAAAGCACCAGCTGCAAAAAAAAAAAAAATGCAGTTAATGGTTCCTTAAGCCTCTTGCATGTTGACATGACTAAGCATGATCAGTATCTTCTTTTTCTTTTTCCTCCCTTTATCTCAAATACTGGAGTTTTCTGTATTGAATTCTGCTGCGAGAGGCACCAGCATGGCCCAGCTCATGGTTCCTTTGCCAAGCTCAGGTCTGAGTGAGCTCTTGTTCCCACAGGCAACAAGTATGTACCTCGGGCCATCCTGGTGGACCTGGAGCCGGGCACGATGGACTCGGTGAGGTCGGGACCATTCGGCCAGATCTTCAGGCCAGACAACTTTGTGTTCGGTATGTCCTCACAGCCTTGGGAGCTGGCCAAATGACTCACCTTCTTCCTGACAGCCACACACTCCACAGTTCTTAGTGTTCAGTGCCGAGGGGAGACCCTGCGCACAGACAGCCCCAGTCCTGGCCTCCCCCCACCCGGTGCACAGGGGCGCATCTCTGGTCTCTCTCTGGACAGCCCAGGGATCAAGGTCAGCCTGCAGAGGCTGCGGGAGCACCCCATTCCAGAGAAACCTCTGAAGGGAAAGAAGAAAGAGCAAGGAAAGCTTGCAACAAGGGATTTCAAAGGACCAGTGAGACCAGGTGACCACTTCAAGGCACCAAAGGCCAAAGTACAGCTCAGACCAGGGTGTAGACAGCTGCTCGGATCCCCCTTCAGATCACATTGTGCCTTCCTCCTGGCCTGCTTAACTGTACCTAATAGAGTATTTACAGATTGTTCTTTGTTTTTAGTTTTAGAAGCAACTGGGTTTTGTTAAATGTATCCTCTTCCTCAACTTGCTTTTTTCATTTAGCGTGATTCCCCAGGGTTTTTTTGTGAGGGTTTCTGATACATTGAAAATATTTTCTTTAGGTAACAAAAGTATATCTAAAAGAGAAGAATCTGCCACTCTAAGTCTAGTCCCACAGTCTCCGCCACAGTCCAAATGACAGAATCCAGAATTCCGTGTTTGTCTGTGTCTAACATTCTCTTTCCCTCTGGCAGGCCAGAGCGGTGCAGGAAATAACTGGGCAAAGGGCCACTACACAGAGGGAGCCGAGTTGGTGGACTCGGTGCTGGACGTGGTGAGGAAGGAGTCAGAGAGCTGTGACTGTCTCCAGGGCTTCCAGCTGACCCACTCGCTGGGCGGTGGCACGGGGTCGGGCATGGGCACCCTGCTCATCAGCAAGATCCGCGAGGAGTACCCAGACCGCATCATGAACACCTTCAGCGTCATGCCCTCGCCCAAGGTGTCCGACACAGTGGTGGAGCCCTACAACGCCACCCTCTCCGTCCACCAACTGGTGGAGAACACAGATGAGACCTACTCCATCGACAATGAGGCCCTGTACGACATCTGCTTCCGCACCCTGAAGCTGACCACCCCCACGTATGGCGACCTCAACCACCTGGTGTCAGCCACCATGAGCGGGGTCACCACCTGCCTGCGCTTCCCAGGCCAGCTGAACGCAGACCTGCGCAAGCTGGCGGTGAACATGGTGCCCTTCCCTCGCCTGCACTTCTTCATGCCCGGCTTTGCGCCCCTGACCAGCCGGGGCAGCCAGCAGTACCGCGCCCTGACCGTGCCCGAGCTCACCCAGCAGATGTTCGACTCCAAGAACATGATGGCCGCCTGCGACCCCCGCCACGGCCGCTACCTGACGGTGGCTGCCATCTTCCGGGGCCGCATGTCCATGAAGGAGGTGGACGAGCAGATGCTCAACGTGCAGAACAAGAACAGCAGCTACTTCGTGGAGTGGATCCCCAACAACGTGAAGACGGCCGTGTGCGACATCCCCCCAAGGGGCCTCAAGATGTCGGCCACCTTCATCGGCAACAGCACGGCCATCCAGGAGCTGTTCAAGCGCATCTCGGAGCAGTTCACGGCCATGTTCCGGCGCAAGGCCTTCCTGCACTGGTACACGGGCGAGGGCATGGACGAGATGGAGTTCACCGAGGCCGAGAGCAACATGAACGACCTGGTGTCCGAGTACCAGCAGTACCAGGACGCCACGGCCGATGAACAGGGGGAGTTCGAGGAGGAGGAGGGTGAGGACGAGGCTTA